>CAJVPV010000245.1:0-24956 GCA_910591835.1 Acaulospora morrowiae
TTTTTATATTCTTATTAATATATATTTAAAATTTTATTTTATTTTATAAATTATTTATTAAATTATAAATAAAAATATAAATTGAAAATTTGTCCAAAAACTTTTTAGACGAACTGTATATAGTTAACTTATTATATAATTAATATTAAAATATGAATTGTATAACTATAGATATTATATAATTAATATTAAAATATGAATTGTATAACTATAGATATTAACCTATCATCTATTAAACAGATATATCATTTAAAAAACCTTAAGACAAAAAAAACTTAAGAAACTATCTATTATAAAAAATAAATAATAAATAAACATTTAAACAAGATAATTATTTGTAAGAAAATTTTGAAAGAAATATATAGTTGATTTTTTTTTTTATCACAAACAGGCATTAAATGTGAGACTTTATTTAAATAATGAGTTTACTGTCATTATATTACTTTATAAAGAAATATACAAATTAATTATAGCCTATTGCAATATAAACTAGCTACAAAATTTTCACCAAGTAGGTGAATTTATATAGATAGTGCTGAATGGCTAATGCTCATTCAGAACAATAAAACTATTGCTGAAGTAAATATTTGTTTGTTAATGAAGTTGTTTGAATTTTGCAATGTACAAAGTACTTTGATAAATGTTGAATTATTATTTTTTGTTAAATTGTTACTATCGTTTGAGGTGACACTTGGGATTTTCCTCTATGTGATTCCTGAGGATGGTGAAGTTGTTAAGATTGCAGATTATTGTTTTCAAGCTTTATAAAGAATTTTTAGAGCATAATTGGAAATTTCCTCTATCTTTTTTTGAATGTGATTAAAATGGGGCTAATAGTTGCATGTGGCGAGATAAATTATATCCTGACTTGATGAATTGAATGTGTTCCTCGGATTTGTCATTATTGAATCTTTATTATTGGATTCGAGAATAAGTTTTTGTAGTATACAAGAGAAAATGTGTGGGATGTCCTTGATGAAAACTTTGCACCTGGGATAAAGGTTATCATTATATAAGCTGGGATATCTTCTGTTTAATTTTGATCCAGTAAGGAGCTGATTGATTATAATTTTGATTCTGAAGGTGGATAAGGCTCTATACTTGAGTTGGTTAAGTTTTTTATGTTTTTTGTTAGCTTTAATAATGGTTTCAAGATCAAGAAGTGTTGAAGGCCTAAAGCATAAGGTTTGGCTTAGCAGTGTATCAAATAGATTTGTATAAAAGTTGACAAACTTTATCCAGTGAACTATGCTAGTAGCATACTTGTTGTTAATTAGAGAAGAGATTGTATATATTGGGAAGAAAATTAGTGGAGATGCTATTGTTGTTGATGTAATATTATGTGATGAAGGTTGTTTATTTTTGAATTTGAGCCAGTGTATGGTTAAGTTTTTTGATTTGGTAATGTCATTAAGGTTGCTAATAAAGTGACTATATGGGATTTGGATTTGTCTATTTATATAGTTAGACACTGATAGGTTAGGAGTAGTGTTTAAATATATTTTAATGGTAAATAATTAAGATATATTATTTGTGACTTGATAAAGTATTGGCTAGAAGGCAGACCAGAAGTTTGTGTTTGTTGTGTAGTGTATTGTAGTGTTGGAATTTAAGACAATTAGATTGTTATTGTTACTGGAGAAGATATGGGTAGTAGTAGACAAATTGTGTTAAATATTGGAAATAATAATAACTTGTAGAGTTGCCTGTAAAAAGTGGTAAAAAAAGTTTTTGAGTTTATTTAGATTGTTGAAAATGTGGAGAGTGTTAAGTTGCCTAATAGATCAGATTGACTTGAGATTTTCAATGTTTTTTTCTTTAAGGCATGATTGAATAGAGCACAAACATTTGTAAATTCTTTTTTGATTATCAATTATATAGTGTTGGCCTCTTATTGAGTTTGCTGGAAGTATGTTTGATCTAGTTATGATTAGGTTAATAATTTGATTGTCCAGATAGGCCCAGAATTTTTTTTTGGATTAGGAAGGAAAGTAGTGTTGCCAATTATGGAGTTGGATAGGACTGGGATATTGATAAACCATAATGAATAGGACCTCAAATTATAAAGTCACTGTGGGTATATAGCTTGTCCCAAGAAAGTTTGTAATCTTTGTTAAAAACATATGTATTGTGAATAGTTTTGATATTAGAGTTTGAAAGGTAAAGGACAGTTAGTTTGTTGAGTTTTATTATTAGTCCTATAGAATATTTGTGATTTTGGAGGTTGAAAGTGCATGGATAGGGACAAATTTTGATTTCATATCTTTTTGCAAGAATGGCTACTTTAGTAAGCCAAGAGTTAAAGAAGTAGTATAGTTAGCATATAGGACAGCACCAGATGGCATGTGAGGCTTGAATAAATTGAATTTCTTTCATTGTTGTAGGTCATATGATAGAATTAGTTAATTTGATAACTAGAATTTTTATGGCTGTGAGGTCTCTATAATTTTGGAGTTTGATAATATTGAGGCTTGCTTGTAAGTAAGAGATTTTATTTGAAATAATATGTTCAACACCTAGCTTGATTTTGATGGACTTGTTTATATTTGTTTGTAAAATATTGATGTCATTGTCTGATGGGATTGTAACTGTTATTGCATACTCAAGTTGAGCTAGTATGATCCAATATAATGCCTGTCAAGTAATATGGCCATTTCATCCTTTTTGAGAAGCTATGGCATTTGGAAAGTTACTGATTTTTTCACAAAGTTTTGTTTTGATGAATTGGATGGTTGATTTGCCAAAGAGATAAATTTTAAGATATTTGATGCAATCGTTGTGATGTTTGGAGAATATTTGTTCATTTTTAATGAGTAAGAACTGCTTTCTTTTAGGACTTTTTGTGCTGAGATTTGTAATAAAGTTTGTTTTGTTTTTGTTGCACTTGATAGAGTTGAGAGATAGGAAAAAGTAAAAGATATTAATGGCCAGTTGAAGAGATATCATGTTGTGACTTAAGAGAGCCATATTATCCATATATACTAGGATTTTTGTGGATAGCTGATGTTCTCTTGTAATTCTGATAACTATAGGATCATAGAAGATTTTTCAAACAAGTAGTGTAAGTGTTTCACCTTGGTCAAGGCCTTTGCTTACTACTAATGGATCAGTTAATTTGTAGTAGGTTATAATTTTGAGTTTTCTGTTGTTGAGTAAATCTAGAATAATTGAAATAAGCTTCAGTACAAGTTTGATGTGTTTGAAAGATTTGTGTAGGCTCATCAAATTGACAAAGTCAAATGCTTTGGAAATGTCAAAAGAGGCAACCCAGATTTTTTTGTTACTGTTGTTGGCTGTGTTTATGTCTGAAGTGATGATAGCAATGGGTTCTGTAATGCTCTGATTTTTAAGACCTGTGAAGTTGAAATTAAAAAGAATATTATTATTTGTAATAGTTTGTAACAATCTGTTGTTCATTATTTTGATAAAAATTTTCCTGCTAGTTTTAATTAGGAAGATTGGTTGTGTGTCTGTGAAGTCATATGATCAAATAATTTTCTTTGGAAGAAGTGTAATGGCTGATTGCTTCTAGAATTTGGAAACCGTGTTTGAGTTTAATACTTTGTTAAAAAGTATTTTGATGTAGTTTCTGGTTGGGATATCAAACAGGGACCATGCTTCATAGGAGATGAGAATCAAACCTGGGGCTTTACATTTGGATAAGTCAAGTAAGGTGCTGTCAATTTCTTGTAGGCTTATTTCTGATGTTATATTGTCAAAGATGTTGTTTGAGATGTGTTTTATAGGAAGGTACTCATTGGTCCAGTCTGTATTAAGGTTGAAAGAGCTTGGGTTTAATATTTTCTTGAAGTGGTTAGAGATTATTTTGATAAGCTTGTCTGGATCATTGTGGAGTTAGTTATCTTCTCCCTGCAAGATGGATAAATCAAGAGAGGGTTTTAAGTCTTCTAATGCTTTTTTAAGTGCACTTTTTGATTTGAACTAGAATCTTGTATAGTTTAGTTCATAGCTCTTTTGAATTTCTTGTAATATTATTTTGTTACTTTTGCGATTTTCTCTCTAATAATTATTTTCATTAGTTTTTTCAAACTTTTAAGATGTAATTGTCTGTTTAAAATTCTTTGTAGAATATTGTTGGTGATTGGTGATAACTTGTCAATAGGGCTGTTGGACTTGTTTTTATTGATGGCCTTTTTGATAGCTCTTATTGTGTTTTGATAAGATTTGTAGGATCTGGTGACTGTATTGGGATGGCTTGATCTCTTTTTGAAATGTTATTCTTCATGGCTTTTGTAATAATGCTGCTGTTGAGTTGTTTCTATGAGAGAAAGTTTTGTAGTAAACACTTAGTATTAATATTCTTTTGAAAGGTATTGATATTTTCAAATGATGCTTTGGCAAAATTGTATATTCTGGTATTGAAAGAAATTTTATTAGGTTTGTATTTGAACCAATCTAGAATTGTAATGACTTGTTTATGGTCAGTAATGATGTGGTGTTGGCTATGGACCTTGTAACTTAGAATTTTGCTGGCTAGGTTATTGGAGAGCCAGATCTGATCAATTCTCGATATGCTGGTGATGGTAGTGTATGTATAGAGGGATTTTTTGTTTGTAACCTTTGCAATGTCAGTAAACTTATAAAGAAATCTGTAAATTTGTATTTTGTGAGGAAGAGTCTAGGCATTGATGTAAGTAGTAGTCGAATATGAGTTAAAATCACTTGTGAGAACTAAGTGTTTTTTGTTGTGTTCTTTAATAAATTTTTTAAGAGACTTTGTTACCTTTTTGCACTGGTCAATATCATAGGATAGATAACAGGAAATAACTATTATGTCTACTTTTGGTTTAAATTTAAGGTGAATTGTACACCAGAACTTATTGGTTGCAAAGGTTTTGAAAATATGATTAATGAGTGGCTTGGTTAAAAGTATGGTAAATCCATTATATGTTGAATGGCTAGGGAGGCTTGCAATGATAGTTATATTGTTTAGCGATTTTGATAGTGAATTATGTTTTGTAGTCTTGGTTTCAGAACAGTAAAGGATATTTCTTTCATTAGTGATGCTTTTAGTTAGCTCGAGAAGTTTTTCTCGAAAGTTGAAACCTTGAATATTAAGTGTTGATATTGAGATAAGATTTTTTGTATGACAGGAGGGGGTTGCAAGTAGTATTTGATGGTTGAGTCTAATTGTTTTATTGATGTTTGCAAATGGATTATTAAATTAGGTAGCTTCTAAAAAGTGGTTTGAGTTGGGCTCTTCTGTCATTATTAGATAAGTGTTGGAAGGAGAGTCAACTTTGACTCAGGTGACTCAGGTTCAGTAATGAAGTTTTGTAGAAGTTTGTCGAAGTGAAAGTGGATACCAAGAATTTTGATTTTTTCGTTAAGTTAAGGGTTATACAATAGTGGTACTGATAATTGGATGTTTTTGTCAGTTAGAATTTTGTTTGTTTCATTTATGTCAGGGAGTGTTGGTAAGAGAGATGTAATTTATTCTCTTGATATTGCACTTGTGTAATTGTTTTTAATATTGATAATTGTTTGTCTAAAGTCAAAAGAGTTTCTGTCTAGTTGTTTTTTATTGATGTTAAGTTTTTGTTCTACAATACTTAGTTCAGCTGGGAGCTTTGGCTTGTCAGATCAAGTTAGATTTTCGTTAATTCATTCAGGTTTCAATGGAAGTTTTATAAAGAATTTTGACTTGAATGCCTAATAGATTTTATATAGAACCAATAGAAAAGAAAACACAAATATTAACAATGTATCCAAACCCCAGCTTTATTGATCTATAGTTCCAAAAATTGGAATCGAATAGAATCAAACAGAATCGCATGAGGTTCGGAACACTATTAAAAATGATGGTGGGGTATATCCCACCTATTAAATTTAATATAAACTTGAGAATCGAATACAGAATCTAAGAGAATTGTTAGGATCCTTATATTGATCCAATAGGATTATCTTTGATACAAACAAAGAATTCATCAATGATAAGAATAGAGATAGACTTGGAAAATAGGAAAAAGAAAAAAAGAAGTGCTTTAATAGATACAGGAGCAAATATAGACTGTATTTCTAAAGAAAAGATTGAAGAGTTAGAATTAAAATATGAACCATCAAGTGAAGAATATACAGTGGCTACAGAAGAAGTATTTATAACAGAAGTGAAAATAATAAAAAATCTTTGAGTAACTCTTGGGAAGAAAAAAGATAAAAAACTCAAAGAAGAAATAGAATGCAAAGTAATAAGAAATTTAACAAATAATATGATATTGGAAGACTCTATACAAGAAAAGTATAGATTTATAATAAAAAAAGGAACAAACAATATATATAATAAAAAGAAAACATATAATATAACTATAAAACCAAATTTTGATCAGCTTCCAATACATGTCGTATCCAATCAGCCGAAAAATCATCTACCAAATTAAGCTAGACTGCATGAAGATGGGACCTTTGATCTTTCTGATGATCATGAGCTGAAAACAGGTCGAAGCAGAAAAGGTTGTACAAGGTAAGGCTTTTGATCTAACTCCGGTATAAGTCCACAATCCTAACTGGAATAGCAGACTCCATATTACTATCCTTCCTATTTAGGTTGGCTAGTTTCCTGATTTAGATTGTACTCAATCAGCTAGTATCCCAAAACTGGATCAACAGACTCTAAAATTCGATTGAACCTTTATCTCCCTATTTGATGTTGGCGCAATCCAGATTGGTGATCCAATTGGAAAAAAGTTGGATCATAAGCCAAAAAGAAGACCACTAGGAAGGTTTTTCATTATTGGTACATGATTTTTCTTACCTTATATTTACATATAAAAAGTCACAAGCATAAACCAGGATATGGATTCACCTACTTAACATAAGTTGATATTCTGGTAAAAAGGATGAGTAGTGTGAGTTAATATTAGCAATAAGTTGATAGACTGTTTATATATAGATAATTGTAGTCTTAATTGATTCACAATAAAATCCATATATGTATTGCAACTTAGTCCTTAAAAAAAAAAAAAAAACTATAAAACCAAATTTACATATCAATGCAATTAAAGAAATGCTTGGAAAAATAGAAGTAAAGATTTGTATTAACAAAGGACAAAATATTAAAAAAGGACAAAATATAAAACAAATATTCTTAAGAGAAAAGAAAAGAACAGAATTGATAAAAACAAAAGAGAAATATAAACCCAATAAACCTTTTTATATACACATGTCTATAAGGCTAATAGTAGCAGCAAGACCATTACAACAAATATTTGAAGAAATAGATGAAGCAACAAGATTAGAAGCAAGAGCAATAATAATACATTGTGGAAAAAGAGAAAGAGTAACTAAAGAAGAATTTGTAAAAAAACTAGATAAAATAAAAAATAGAAATAGAAAAATATTAATATTGTTAGAAAACTCAGTACTGGAACAGTACTATGGAACAACTTTAGAAGAAATACACAAGTAATGTAAAGAAAAACATAATGTAGAGATATGTGTAGATACTTAACATTATTATTTAGCAGGAAATAATATAAATAAATTATTAAAAGACATGGGACAGCATATTAAGAGAATAAAGTTGATACATTTAAATGAAATATCAGATGATCAGACAGTAGGATGTAATAGGAATTTACATGGAAGCATACTTAAAAGAAGATTACCTTGAAAAACAGTTTGTGAAAATAGTAAGATTAGAAATACTTATGATATTAGAAAGATCTAAGAAAAGTAATGAAAAAGAAATAAAATAAATAAAGAAGCATAAAATAAGTTTATTGCAGTAGCTTAAGAAAGCCTGGGATAGTGAAAAAATGAAGAACTAGATGAGAATGGGAAAATAATATTAGCAGAGAATGAAGTGGCAAATGAGTATTATGAGGAAAGAAAGTATAAAAAGAAATTTACAGAGCATAGAAATAGAATAAAAAAGATTTTGTGAAAATTTACACCATGATCCAATAAGATGAGGAAATATTTAGAATATACAATTAAAAATTCTAAAGATGATGTGGAAATAGAAGCTGCAATAGGTATTATAAAAGAATTACCAATTAAAAAGTATGAGAAAATTGAATTTGTAAAAATGGAAAATAATTAAACAGAAAAAATATAATGAAATAGTATTTGAGAAACCAAAGAAAATGATAAAAAAAAAAGTATATGATGAAAAAGAATTTGAGAAATTTTTAAAGAAGATATCAAAAAAGAAAAAAAAGGTTAAAAGAAAAAGAGTGTTGTTTATAGTAGAAATAGTATATAATAACAAAGGAATATGGATTAAATATGAAAGAAAAGTAGAAACATGGATAACAAATTATAAGAAGGCAGAAGAAAATATGACAAAAGAAGAACAAAAAGAATGCTTAAAGAAAATTATATGTAATGAATTAGGAATAAAGATTGATAAGAGAAAAATTAGAACTGTGATAAAAAAGAATTACAGGAACTATAAAATAGTATTTTATAGAATTAAGATAGAAAAAGTAAAAATAAAAGGAGAATATGAACAAGTACCATACAAAGGATTTGAGAAGCTGTTAAATAGGAGTATACTTAAAGAAAAGAAATTGAAAAATGAGTATTTGGAATTAGATGTAAAGGAAAAAATAATTAAATCCATAACAAATGCAATAATGAAAAGTAAAAAATAAAAAAAGAAATTAACTTGATACAAGCAGATAATAATGAAAGGGATAATGAGATAAATAAGGAATATAGAATAAATCAAGAATGGAAGGAATATCAAAATAGATTATACTTAAAAGAATAGGAAAGGATGAAGCCAACAAAGAAATCCTAAACAATAGTAGGGAATATGTAAAATTAATAAAAAAGAAAAATAAAGAAACAATGAAAAGAGAAAGGTCTTATCCAATAAGGAAGCATATAATGAAAATACAAGAACAAAAAGTAAAGGTTGATACAAGATAGGCAAAAGAGCCACTAAGAAATAAAACAGGTAAATAATTAAGTGATATAATTGATTCATTAGAAATAACAGGAAAATGAAAAAAGTTAATAATGGAGAACAGAGATGTGTTTGGACAACATGTAAATAAGATAGGAATAATGAAAGATATAATATTTGAATTAAAACCCAAGAAAAAATGGGCTCCTTATTATATATAACCATATTCAGCAGAAAGGAAAGCAGAAAAAGAAATTAAGATACAAGCAAAAAATCTATTAAAGGAAGAATTTATTGAAAGTAGAACATAATATTAAATATATTATTAAACTTATCAAGTTTTTTTGTGAGTTTATAAGATTACTTACTGATTTATAAAAGTTTGTCAAAATACTTATCTATAGCTGAAGATTGCCTAATATAAAGTTTATTTATTTATATTGAAATTAGGTCTTTGCTATTAGTTAAGATTATATAAAAAGTTATTGTATTCAAAATATCAGAAATAATAGTTAACTGTTTAGAATTTAAATATTTATATATATATCTTTTACTTTTTACTTATTCAATATATAATATCTTTCAAAAAGATTGCATATTTGATTAGTAATCTTTAAATACTAAAATTTTAAATAAAACAAATCAAATTATAATAAAATTTATAATATAAATATAATATAAGTATAATTAAATAATATATACTATATGTTAAAATAAATATTAAATTAATAAAAAATTTATTGTTATATTATTTTTGAAGTTTTTCAAAAAAAATAATAAATTTTATTTATTTATAATATATATATTGTGATAGTCAATCGGCAAGTTTGTCACTAAAATGAGTATAATATTACATAACTGTCAATGAGATAAAAGGTCTTAGCAGACTTTAAGGTATGAAATATTTGGTCAAGTCAAAAGATTGTTTTTATTAATTTGTATTCTTTATTTAATTTTTAGTTTCCTCTTTTTATACATTTTAATTGAGATGGTTTTACATTTTAAAAATAAAAGTAATATTAATTATTTCATATCTTCTCATAATGCTTCTTAATTACATAATGTTCAATTATAATTGTTTTATAATATTCGATTGTTTTCACAATTCTTATTACCTAATTCTTTAACATGCTACTTTACTACTATTCTAACTATTTCTTATCACTATCACTTACATTTTCCATTATATCATTTTAAAGATCTATAATAGAAATGGATCCTTCCTGGCACCAACACAATGATTGATTACATAACTGGCATCACATTACAATTTTCACCCCTGATAATATATATATAATTATAAAAATATATTTGATTTTTATTACTATTTTATATAACTATCTTTTGTCATAATAATATCATTAATTCTTTTAAGTATTGTTTGTATATATTCTTCATAAGTTTTTTCAAATAGTTTATTTCAAATCTTTAATAAATTATTTCAGAAAGTTTTTTTATCATTAATATTAATATCTAGATTATTAATTAACTCTTTTTTTTATATTATTTCAGATGTTTTTTATTGAATTTAAATTTAAAGATTTTGATGATTAAGAAATAGTTCCAATTTTATTATTTTTTAACTATCTTTAAATTGTTTTAGTCTTATTTTTAGAATTATTATCATATTAAAATATAATATCTTTGAAAACTAAATTATAATATCTTAATGAATATATTAATTCTTTTTCAAAATTTGTCTATAAAGTTTTACATTAAGATTTTCTCTAATCCTAGATAAATATTCTATACTGTAATAAATAAAACATTCTCATATATTAATACTATCTTTATTAAATTTAGTTGTAGGAATTATATATTAATCTTTTAAAGGTTTTGTAGATTTTTTTCAACAATATTTGTATCCTTCAGCTTCAAAAAGTTGAAATTTAGTTTTATCAGATCAGATCATCATATTTCAATCTTCTATAGTCTAGTTTTTATGTAATTTTAAAAATTCCAATCAGATTTTTTTATGTTTTTTATTTAAAAAAAATTTCTTGTGCCATGTATAAGCTTTAAATATATTATTCTTAAGAATTTTTCAAATTGTGTTGACACTAATATTTATTCTTTCATGTTTTTTCAATCTATATATATCCATGGCAGTTTTTCATATTTCTTTTAGAATATTTTGGATAATAATACATTTCTCATATAGAATAAGTTTAGACAGATGACAGGAATAGGTTTATTTTCTAATTTGTTTGTTTCAAGATATTTTTTTTAAGTCTAAATATAATAAAATAATGAACATTGTTACCAATTTTGGCAACAACCTGATATAAACTATAACCTTCTTCTAATAAGATAATGGCCTTTGCTCTCTTCTCTATAGATAACTGTCTTAAGGACATTTGGTTTATACAAGGTTTGAGTAAATTTTTGCATTTTTATATCTTTACAAAAAAATGCCAAAAGTCATGTAACAGTAAATTTTTATTAATTGCATTATAAATTTTTTTTTATTATTTTAATCACTATTCTACTGTATACACTGAATAGATTAGACTATACAATTGATTTCGCCGTGATTTGATCTGATCTGATCAAAGTTTTACACTTAAAGATCGACGATCAGGTGTTGCATACTTTTTGGAAGATGATGTATTTTAAAATTTTATACATGTTTATCATTATTATATTTAATAATAAAGTTGAAATCTATAATAATGTTTAGCTTTATAAAAATTAAATACATTAAATTATTTATAAAAATTAAACATATATTTTGATATATATTTTTAAGAAAATATCGAATGGGTCAAACGGATCAAATGAGTTGAAGTGAGTCAAACCCGATTTGATCCAACCCGAAATGTAAATTTTGAGTTGATTTTTGGGTTAACCCGACTCATTTGGAATAATCTATTTTCTTAAGAATTGTTCGACAAATATATTGTATACTTGTGAAAGCTCGCTATCTGTAATGAACAATCAAAGATTGATTGATAACTTATTTAAAACTTACTTAATAAATATGCAAAAATAAATATATACTTGTAAAACACTACTTTTATTAAGAACTTGTAAATGAAGTATGATCAATAATATAATTAAACTATTTTTTTCTGAATTGCAAAGCAATATGTTAGAGATGATTTACCATTCTCGATATCGAATATAAAAATACTAACAGATAATGCAGATTCTTATATCTGTGTTTATATTTAAAATTAAAAATAAATTGTTTTTTATCTACTTCTCTTCGTTCTTGTTCTGTGAGATAACATGCTACATGTGCCATAAAAAAACAAAGGTTTGTAAGCTAAGTACATACATAATCGCGTTAATATCAATGATGCTCTGACATTATTTTTATTTCCCACCAACCACTGGTCCTTATGCCAAAACTGTTTAAAAGCCTGATAAATTAATTTTAATAAATGGGAATTATATTTTCTTATTAATTTATTTTAATTCATTTATTAAGTATCATCTCATTTTTTTTATATAGTGAAAGAGTTGGCCTCCTATTTATTCAGTCACCTGGTATCTAATGCTTCCATTAATTGCGTTTTGAATAATTTAGCTATACAGTATTATTAACAATATTTTTCATACTCTTGGCATTAGCTACTAGCAAGTTATATGTTATGTTTAGTGGTATATTAAAAAAATAAAAACTCGGATTGTTATATCACCGATAAATATTTCTTTTTTAATGATGCATGTGTTATTTGGATGTCATTTAATGACACTTTATTTGATTATATTATAATTTTCATGAAGATTTTCACATAATTTCATAATGGTTAGATTAGTTAAATTGCACAAGCATTCTCAAGCCAAATCGCAGCATTTATATATAAGATAAATATTGAGTATGATTGATATTTCGTAATGGAAACATACTGGTTTTAACCTAGTTATATCTTGAATTTGGATGTCGCTTGAGCGTTTACATTTGTTTCTTTGATATTAACTGTACCGAAATTGATATACTGCCAAACAATGTGCCGCAATATATGTAATTTTTTTTCAATTTTATTTCTCTGCTTTCAACTTGGAAAGTCACTAACACACAAATATATCTATCTATTTTTGCCATATTGTTAAATAGTTCTTAAAATAATATTAATTCGATTTTTTGATGTAAATTTATTTTTCATATTACATTAATAGTTTTAGTAGTCTTAATGCTACCCGTAACTGATATAATGATATGTTTAATAAAAAAATTCTATTCTCTACTGGTGAATAAAATAGCTTAAAATGGACAGAGATTAGTGCTTTAGTAATATAGATTTTAAGAAAATTTTGTAAAACAAAATACAGTATCTGATTCTACTTGAGTAAATTATTATTAGTTTTCACAGACATACTTTGTTGTTAATACATTTGTTGAGCAAATTTATAAGAAATGAGATTTAATTATTATTCTTGATAGATAATAAGTCATTTAAAGCATATTTTTATCATTTAAAAATTATAGAAAATCCCAAAACAATCATTGATTAAAAGGATAAATTTTATAAGCTTACTTTATTATTTGTATATGTCGAGCAAATTAATAGTGAACTAAATAAATTATTAATTTTACAGCATGCTTTTATTATTTTAAAATTGATAATTCCAAATATTACTTCAGAGTAGTTTCAAATAATAAACCCGGGTTATTAATTCGGAGTATCAGTTTGAATTGAATTGAGTTAGTTTTGTATAATTTATCACACCAAATCATTCCAACCCACTCAATTAATAACCCTACTTAAGTGTTTATATGAAGATTACTGTTAGTTATCGTAAAAATTTGAATCAAGTAAAGTTTCCTTTTGCATTTTTTACTTTAATAAGATAATATTCACAATATAAATGCCAGTATCCTAACTATCTGAATAGGATTGTGCTTATCATCTGATTTCTCGAGAGTATTTCAATAGTAAATGATTAGATTATTGAAATAGGTTTCTGCGACAACTTTATATGATAAACATGAGCTGATCAATATATGCAACTTTGATTACATAATCAATAATAAAAGAACACGAAAATTTGTCGTTAACTTTTTTATTTCAAAAAAAAAAAATACACATGTCAATAATTTTCATAAATATAATACCAAGTTTATTCATTTTATACTAATATAAATGGAGAATAAAAATTTATTTCTTTACTCAAATATTGAGTATAACTCGTTCATAATCCTACTATATTCCAATCCATCGCATCTGTATTTTTGCAATTCACTTATACTTGCCGGGGCAAGACCTTTACTTTGTGCTATCTTCTCGTTCAGTTCTTGAAAGAACCAGCACATTAATTTATTGAGTGTAGTGTTGTGATGTTCGCTAAATTTCCATTCAGGAAAATGTTCTCTCTTTGTGACACCCCATTTCACAAAGTCTTCTCTTCCTCCCCATCTAAAACCAACGTTATCATCTATTAGATGACATGGCCATGATTTTAACTCTTTGGTACCTATAATATGTGTTCCTGTAAGTCCTTGAGGCTGGTGGCATGTACTATGCATTTTTGTTTCATCAATATTATTTTTGTGTCCTCGCGGTCCCCAGCAGAGAGCTCCACACCAAAAGCACGAATATGTGCAGCCAAGTTTTTTCATTATATCATCGTCTTCTGATGGATTACAGAAGTTAATATTTTTAAAATCATATTTTTCTTTAACATCGTCTAATGTTTTTAATATACTCTTCTGAAACACTTTTATATTCTTATCGGTTGCTTCTTCAATCATATTAAACGCCATAATATCTGCTTCATCCAGATAACTTTTAATTACATCTAAATTTTCTGGAAATTCGGAATTGGTCTCTATTTTTTGTTTTATCTCTTGGAATTTTTCTTTAAAGGTCTTTTCATATATTTCTTGTAGAACATCGCAATGACTTTCATTTACTATTTCACTAAACCAACTTTCGATACTATCTTTTGGGTTTGAAAAGTGATCAAGAGCTTTATTCTCTTTGACTCTCATGGCGAGTTGCTTAAAATAGTTATACCGTAAATGTGTGACATCTTTTATCCAATTAAATTTGAGTATTCTACTCTTTCTTTCACTGTTAGCCTTTTCCGCAGCCATAATCATGATCTTCTTAAGTAAACAATTTGCAACAAAAATACCATCAGAAACAGCCGAAAAATCTTTCTGAAGTCGTCCGATGATGAAAGTTTCATAATCAGATTTCCGTTTTTGAAGTATCTTAAGTGGGTTGTTTTTTTCATCCCACTTATGTTGAGCTATTACAATTTTATTATAAAAAATTTTCAAAGTTTCAACGTGTAAATGCCATTTAGTTTTGTCATCTCCATTTTTGAATAGAGCATGTTGAACTTGAAACCCTTTAATTAGCGTGTCCACCCGGATTTTAAGTTTATTTATCATCCCACTTTCAAAGTAACCTGTGCCTTTCATTTCCATTATTTTATCAGTCAATTCATTGAGCTCTTCTTTTAAAATTCCTTCTATTTCCTTTTGTTTCTGTACTTTGTTCGAAAAAATATTAAAAAAGAATCCTTTAACATTATCTGAAAATGTATTATTCGTACTTCTTTGGTCAATATTATTGTTTGTAATGAAATTACGAAATTGATCGCGAACAGTTGATAGATTTCCGTATGCATTTTCTACTTCATTTAAAATTCGATCTTCAACTGGCGGTATATTATTCTTGTCGGTTGCAATTTTTTCCAAATTCTTCCAAATTTCTTCAAAAAATTTTCGACATTCTTTATCATTATACTTGCCCGATGGCCTCTCCTTCAATTTTATTTCTAGACTGGTTGTAATTTCATCCATAAATTCTGTGTTGCAGCCCGTTTCAATGATTTTTGCGTCAATAATCTGAGTGAGATGTGCTTCTGTACCTTTGCGTGTACTATCAATATGTTCCTTAATAGTATCCAAAATTTCACGTGTTTTGTCTTCTAAATATTCATTTTCTTGCAAATATTCTTTGAATTGGTTTATCCTATTTATCGCATTTTGGCATTCCTTACAAATTTCGTCATTCATTGCCACTTTTAATTGATTTATGATCTTGACCTTACAACCTTCACGTACGTTATGCTCTATAGCTTGCATTCTATTGGATCCATTTTGTTGGGATAAGAATAAAAATTCATTTCGAATATCATCTTCACATTTCTTGGCATGGGCTCGAAAATCTGAATTAACAGCCTCTTTTACTTCTTCAATATTTTTGCTTAACTCCATAAAGTTATACATTTCACTGATATTTTTAAACTGAGTAGCAAAATTTTCGTTTTTAACACACTCCCAATAACCTTTAGCGAGTGTATACCATTTATTAAACGTTATTGGACGTCCACATGCGTCAAGTATATCTTTATACAAATTGACCACGTCTTCATGGTATTGTTCTGACGGAGGAGCGTAAGAACTTGAACCATTTTTTAAGGGACGAAACTGTTTGATAAAATCTCCATTTTGAATTCTCCTATCTATTTCATTTAGGCATTTCGAATTTGTAATTCCTATCTCTGAATCTTTAATGTTTGTGATTTCTATAGCTTTTCGGAGAGCTTCACAGAATTGAGTTTGTCCCGAGAAAGATTTTCCCGTATTACTTTCAGTAAGATGTTGTATCATAAAGATATCGGGTGCAATGTTATTCTCTTCTAAACGCGCCATTGCAACGATTGCAATTTGTAAGATCTCGGTTAACTCATTCATGGATTCTCCCATATGATTAATAAATGTCAAATTACTAATACCCATTACATATGTTGACAGTCTCCGATCTTTCTGTGTTGCATATTTATCATTCATCTTTTCGGGGGCACCAAGACCTTCTGTATCAATAAGAAGAATCGCATCCACATTGTTTTTATCGCGGAGTTTTTTATCTAAAAATAGCAACCTCATAAAAAGGCCTCGAGTGCAACGCCCTACAGATACTGCAAATCTGCAGGCAAAAAGGGCATTCAAAAGGGTAGACTTTCCCGATGATTGCAGACCGAGTATGGATACAACAAAAATACGCAAATTAGGGAACAACGCATCGATCTCTTTAAAAATCGCGGATAGCCAAACACTTTGCATTTCATCAGCGTCGCCGTCAATCAATTCAATTGCGTGATTATCAACAAACAACTCCGCACAAGACTTTGGTAATCGCAAAGCGGGATTATATTGGTTATCAAGAGAGATTTCGTAAAATTTTCCAAGTTCGCGAAAGAAATGCTCCAAGCCTAAACTTACGTCATCAACTTTTTCTAAAAAAGCATTAACTTGATCTCTAAGTGTTTTTATCTTATCTTTATCGCCTTTTATTAGATCCATTTCACGAATAAGATCTCCCTTTGATCTTAAGAGATCTTTTCGGACTGCTGATGATTCTTTTTCCGAAACTTCACTAAGACCTCGCTCTAGATGTGCCATGGCCTTTCTCCTTTCACCAAGTGGTAACATCAAAATGCTTTCAAAATTTTTCATTAATTCTTTTAATAATCTTTTATCGCGATCTTTGTTTGCTGTATTTTTTATTTCGTCTCCAACCCTAGGTCGATTTCGGTTTTTTATGATCTTTTTTATTCTATAACAAGATTTCTTTTTAATAAAGTTCACAATTCTTCGAGATTCATCACAATAAACATTCTCTGCTAATTTTAATGGTTTTTCACACATGATCTTGCTGATATCAATATCGAAAATATTTGATTCTAGTGCATCTTTAAATTTAGCTCGTACTATTTCCAATGTATCATCATTTGTTAAATTCCGAGTTTCAATGAATTCATCCTCTACGCTGTATTGGGGATCTACCAATAAGTGGACTAATTTTTCCGGATCTAAAATATCGCTTAATTCTATCCACTCTTGCTCTCCAGCGTTTGGCATAATAAAGACCAAAAACCTGGATGCAATCTGATCTAACCATTTAATATGCTCCTTATACTCTAACGCGTCACCATGTAAATTTGCTAGTAACACGATTTCTTCGGTTTTTATGCTTCTATAATATGGCTCCATAACGCTTTTCCACAAGCTGTCATTACAAGTTTCTTGAGTAAGCCAAACAAATTCCACACTTCCAGAAAGGGTATATGGTTGACCTCGTGACGCGCCAGGATCACTACTTGATGAAAACATGTGTTCTGTTGCCATCAATTGATTGAGAATTGTACTTTTCCCTGATGGAATATTCGTGCCAAGCCGCAGAGCGACAAGCAATTTGAATGGACTTAAAAAAAGATGATTTTCAAAAATCTCGTTAATCTCGTTATATTTAACTTCCTGTTTGATTACAGGGCTTTTAGCAACGCTGGATTTAACTTCCTGTTTAATTACAGAGCTATTAACAACGCTATATTTAACTTCCCGTTTGATTACAGGGCTAGTAAGGAGTGGAAGCATCACTTTAAATTCATTTTCTTGTTCAATGTCTGGCATTATAAGAGGTAGAGCCATTGGAAATTTTGCCATTATTCGTAGAATATCTTGAGATACAGTACATTCTGCAGAGCTAAGTATTCTGACAATACAATCAAATCGATTCAATGGATTTTTATTCCGTTTAGATGCATTCGATGGTGTTATAGCTGTTTTATCTAACTCTTTGCCAAGGTTTAAACCTAATGTTTTTCCGAACGAGGGTCCTTTTTTTGACTTTACAGTAGTAGATGAAGGCATCTTAGGTTCTTTCAATAGTAGTCTTGAAATACTACTTGCTGTAAGTGCATCGCATCCCCACATCTTAATCTTCTGGATAATGTAAGGCAGAATCTCATTTGTACAGCTATCCAAATTTGTTTTATAGATACTTGGAAGCTCATGAATATCGCATATTTCGGCATATTCTTTCGGTGTAATAATGGCTATCGTCTCACCTAATAGCGGTTGATAGTTCTTGTGTACTTTCAAGGTTTTTCCATTAAGTTCTATTTCAGATGATGTTTTAGGGTCATAAAGAATATTACCATCGGAAACTTTTCGTTCATCTAGTTTTTCATCAGTCAAATTCTCTGCTTTCCTCTCCGTAACATTATCGATATCATCGCTTCCGAGACAACAAATTATCTCTTCGATTGATGGGCGTTTTTTATGATCATTATCCCATGCATTAAAATAAAGATCTATATATTCTATCGGAATAGAATCCACCGAGATTTCTCTCTCTCCAAGTGTAACCATTCTTAATAGCTCCTCTACGCTCAATTCAGGTTTATTACTAAAAGGTGTTCTACCACTTGATATTTCCCATAATATCCACCCTAGACTGTAAATATCCGATGATTTGTTATATCGATAATGAGTTGTATGATCAAAAAGTTTCGGGTCCACATAAGCAATATCTTCAATATTTGAATTCGCATTAACGATATTGAGTGCCGAACTACCCAATTCTAAAGATGAACCAAAACCCGCTATAATCAATCTACCGTTGTGGTCTAATATGTTCTTTGGGTTCTTTGGTTAAAAGTATAAATTAATAAGGGTGGTTTCATTAGCGACGGTTGATTGATAATATTAAACGTAATTAACATACTAACCAATTCACAATGTATAATGTCCGCATTATGAATGTACTTCAAGCCATTGGCAATATCCATAGCCATTTTAATCTTAAAAGGCCAACCTTTTGTCAAGACATTTTCGTCTTTCAAAATTTCTCTAAGATTTTTACCACCACAATATTGAGTTATCATAGAGTAATACTTTGTCTGATGATCTAAGAATAAGGTGATACTATATATTATTATATGAATAACTCGTCGTATAGACAAATACACATAAAAACAATACCTTTGGTAACACCAAGAAAACTAATTACGTTTTCGTTAGTTTCAATTTTTTTCAAATTTAGGATCTATCATTCATAAATTTTTTAGTATAAATTAAGAAACGAATTTAAACTCGCAAAATTATCATGGTTTTATATACCTCTCTTTTTAGTTTCTCGTGATATTCGCGCTCGTTTTTTTTCGAATATTTAATTGCAACAGTTTCCTTTCTCCTTTCCTGATAAGCATGTTTAACGACACTTGTAATTCCATCATAGATCACTTCAATATTTTTGAATTCGTTGTAATCAAACTCATTTAACAGGCCATTCTCAACGAAACTCTTAATTGCGTACATGCTTATTGAAAATAATCTGGGACCTAGTATACTGTATATATATATGATACGTTGGTACCATACAAAGACATCGTACGATTAACAAAAGTATTAGTAAAAATTTATAGGGAACCAATTTATACATAAATGATGTACATTACGTTATCATATTATTTTTACTCATGAACTTTGTTCACGAACAGGTTGCGAGCTCATTGAATGTATAGTTCGAAGAATATTGTTAGAACATAATACTTTTTCGGGCTGCAATATAGCTTATTCTAACCTGAATTCGAAATTTTCACATGTTTTATATTGTCTTGAAGTATTGTACCTTCAATAGTTGAATTTTTGGATTAATTACAACCCTTCATAAGTTTAATAACGGAAGATAGTTCCACTTATAAATACAGTAATTACATATATATTTTAACAGGAATACGGAGTCAGCATCCGGGTTAAATATAGCGGTAACCATTCGCACGTCCACACCATATCCGGTGACCATTGGAGACCCGGAATGTAAAAAAATTTTGTTTTTATAAATTTATAAATTTAACTTACGTGTATATTATATATAATTTTTTATATTTCATCTCTTTGGCGAAATAATTAGATTAATTTTAGATTTAACTTAATTATTTGAAAATTTTATTTTTAAATTATTTAACAATAAGTAATTTAGTCGATAAATAATTTAATTTATTTAAAAGTATTAAAAGTTAACAAACAATATATTACATGATATAATATTGTTTACTGATATTTTTTTTAAAAAGATTTAATTATACTTGATTTGAAAAGCTTGTAAGACAGTAACTTTAATAATAATTATTTTAGCTTATTATTTGGATTGGTACCTTATTTGGAGATATCGACGATTATCAATCTAAATTTCTAACCATATAAAATTAAAAAACTGTGCACGAGATTGTACAAATTATAATATACTAGGTAAATGGGAACCATTTAAAGTCCGAAGAACTATCGCTAACACATGCAACAACATCCCCTATTCATATATTCCTTGGTGCACTCTTCATTCTCTATCGTTTAAATCAGCTTATAGTAAATACACGATTGTATGGTTTCCCACACTCATCACATTACCATAACTATCGATCGCTATCATGCCAAAGATTTTTGTCATGATACCTATGTATCACGTGATCGGAAGGTACACACATCTGGATCACTATGGCTGTACATTAGAGTGTTCTTCGGACAATTAATATATATCCAAACTTTTATCATAGATAAAAAATCTCAATTTTTGTTAAAATCTTTCAAAGCATGGTTTTTCTGTGTACCAACCCATTTGATTATAATTAAATAAAAAAAAATTTTTTTTAATGTAAAAAAGGGCATCAGATGCAAAACTTTATTAATATATATAATATATCCAAATTATATCAAACATCTTTACAGGGCTAAACTTATAAATTAATGTTAACCTATCTACAGTGCTAGCTATTACTATCTTATGTACATATAATATACTTTAATGCTAGATGATTAATGTCCTTTCAGAGCTAAAACCAAGACTTGTGATTTAATAAAATTAATATTAGAGCTAGCTTGTGGATCTGTTGCTTCTATTATTAAATTTAACAGGCTTGTATCATTTGGTAGTACCTGTTGTGTTTGCTTTTTACTAGTATTGTTAGTCAAAAGGAAACTATTATGTTACTTTATTCCTGATACTAAGGATGTATTGACTGTTACTGATCTTGGGATCTAAATTAGTAAGAACAATAAGACTAATACTTTGTTTGCCAGTTTAGCTTGGGCAGTAGCAGATAGATGCATATCTGTTTGTGTTATTTCACATGTTAATTTATCCAGCCCAACTTTTCATTTCAAGTTTGTTTTTTATATAAGGTCTATCATATCTGGTTGACCTTTATTGGAACTGTTTTTTCTAATAAGATTAATTATACTAGATTTTAATTTGTTTTCAATTTTATTATAAGCTATGATATTTTTATAGTATTTAAAAATGTAGCTTTGGATTTCTATTTCTGTGAGACATCTAGGACATAAGTTATCTATATACATATTTGGATAATGGTTATGCAAGAGCTGTCTTAATAGTAAAGTTCCATATTGCTCTAAAGACTATAAGGGAGAAGCAGTTTACTTTGTCTTTTTTAATTAATAGTTTGTTTAATTTTAATAAGGGTTTAAATTACAGACACTTTCAATTTAGCCCTCTATTTGTTACTAATGGATGTGCTGTTTATAATGTTAATGAGTCTGAATATGTATTGAATTTTTTTGATCCATACACTTGAACTGTAACTCCACTTGTTATTTATTTTTAATCTTAATATATAATCTTCAGATTTAATAATGCTATCAATTCTAATAATTGTATCATTGTCCTTATAGTTTGAGGTGATTAAATTTGATTCTAGCTTTAGCTTTATGTTTTTGAGATCGCATATAGAGTTGATTATTCCTATTAAAAAACTATATATGAATTTGACTCTTTGGTTGGAATAATATGAAATGTGCAGATTTAAGTTTTTTGGAAGGTTTCTTATAATATATGACTGATAATTAGCAGCTCCTATTAATCCAATTATTTCTAAAAGCAAATTAATTGATTAAGGGTTTTCTGAATGAAGGGCAATATTCGTATTGTGACTGTACACTATTAGAAGTTCTTTTTTGGTCTCAAAGTTAAAGTGAAAAAAGAGTTTGTTGAAATTAATTACTTGCTTAAGATCTTTTAATGTATTAGTGTTAAGTTATATTGACAACTCTTGATACACATGGAAACTGATTTCTACTTGTAAATTGAAACTTGGAATAGATTTGTTCTGTAGATGAAACCAGACCTCTTCTGGTACATTGGCTAGGCAGTATTCATTTTTTGCCTTGTAAGACCAAAATGATATTGCTTTTTTAACTGCAATAGTTATTTGAGATTTGCTAGTATAATATTGATATTTTCTAAAAGTTTTTCCTGCTTCTAGTTTGTAATAGCTTCCCTTAATTAAAAGCTGCATATTATTATAATTAATTCTTACTTTAATAAAGTTAAACTTATTGTTTTTGATGTATACCCAAAATCTGGCTTTTGCATTTGAAATACAAGTCAAAGTTTCTTCATATCTATGTAAAAATCAATATTAATAAACCAATTATAAATAGGACCTTTTGGCATTGGGCAAAAATATGTGTTGAACTCATGCCAAGTTAATCTTCTACTTGACTGAAATATCAGAAGGTCCTTCAGAAACTTTATGCATTCTTTATATATTTTAAGGGCTTAACATTTTAGGTATTTATTACTAAAGAAGAAGTAGAGTTTCAAGGACTGTTTGCCTTTGAGGTGGTTAAATAGACAGGCAAAAGGACATACACTGATTTGATATTTTATGTATGCTGTAGCCACTTGAGTGATTCAGGTTACAGAAAACTTTTTTGAATAATACAGCTGGATTATAAAGAGTTAATTTCTATTGTTATGGCTTCTTGAAGTTTTGTATTAGTTAACTTGATAATAAAAAGTTTTATAAGTATAAGTTCTTGTTTGTCCATTAGGCAAACCAGGTTGAGTTCAGCTTGTAAGAATGCAATTTTATTTGAAATTGTTTTTTCTACTTTAAATTTTTGTTTAATTATGTTGTTTGTTTTGGCTTAAAGGTTTTGCATTTGTAGTTTTGAAAAGGTAGTTGTCATAAAAGTATACTCAAGCTTGTTTGAAATGATTCAATTCAAAACTTGCTTAATGGACTGTTTCACTTCTGTTTATAGCATGCTTCTAAGATTTGGCTAAGGTCTTAATACATATTTAATTTGGAATGTTCTTAATTAAGTCTCCTGAAAAAAGTTTTCCAGGTATTGGAAAAGAGCTTTAGAGTTTAAGGGTTTCACCACTGTTTCTGTTACTTTTAGATCTATATTTCTTGAATGGTCTTTGTTAGCTAGCATGATAATTAATATCATTTTGTCTGAGTTGTATCTAATATGATTAAGATTAAAAAAAGAACAAAAGGTGTCTATCAGTTCTTAAAGGTTTTTCAGAGAGTGTGCTGTCAAAAGTATATTGTTCATATATGTCAGGATATTGTATGGAATTAATGAAATTTAGAATAGTTATGAATTGTTGCTACCATTGAATCATAGAATATAGTCTATAGAAGTAGTAATAATGTTTCTTCCTGATCCAAGCCTTTCGACACCTCCAGTTTACTAGTGTTGCCAAAGTTTATTGTTACTACAAGCTTTTGCTTGTGAAGTAAGCTATAAAAGATATTAACAAGTTTGTTTGGAATTTTGATTCTTCTTAAAGCTGTACTGAGACTGTTAAGATTAACTAAGTTGAATGCTTTTGCAATGTTAAAAAAGGCTAGCCAAAGCTCACTGTTCAAGTTTTTTGCTATGTTCAAGGTTAATGTTATGATTGTTAGGGATTCTATTATGCTTTGATCAGTTAATCCGACAAAGCTGGCATTTGGCAGAATATTGTTTTCATTTAGGATTTTTATAGCCTGGTATTGATGATTTTTGTGAAAACTTTTCTAGTTGACTCAATTAATGATATGAAATATGTGTTTAAGATTCTTTATATCCATATAATCTTTTTTGATAAAAACACAATTGTGGAGTTTTTCTAGCTTGATTGAATAGTTTTCTCACTGAAAATCTTATTGTATAGCTGTAGTAGCACTTGCTTAGAAGTGTCCCTGAGAAAATCAATCATTTTATATGTGTGTAACAATTTTTCTGCTTTACTGCGCCACATGCCATGTGACTGGAAACCCCTGGGACATCCTGGAATACCCGGAATACTGTGGAACATTCCGGAACTTCTTGGAACCTTGTGGAACACCCCGGAACCTCCTGGAATATCATATGACTTTCCAGAATATTATTAATCATTTATTATTAATTATTGTATTTATTATCTTTATACTTATTTGGGAAACAGTACATTATTATTAAGCACACATAACATTTATTATATTATTATTTTTTTCTTATTTTACATTTATGGTACATAAGACCTTCCGGAAGAACCAATAAGGA
>CAJVPV010000246.1:0-24939 GCA_910591835.1 Acaulospora morrowiae
GAGATGTGGCACGAGGTAAGTGAAAGTGTTAGATAATAGTTTGAGTTTTATAGTAAAAGGACGGTATTTTATTGTTGCTTTTTCTCTAGTACATTCCCCTCTTTATATATATGTTAAGAAATCCCCAAAATCCCAAAAATCCCTTAAGCCCCAATTAAACCCCAATTGGTCAAGGATGACATATGTTGAATCTATCTGATTTTCGGTCCCTCCTACACTATAGATAGAGAATACAGATTAATTTAAATGAATCTTGTAATTATATAATCAAATATAAATTATTTAATAAAAAATAAATATTTGTTGATATTTTTATATTTTCCCTTAAAAATAAATATTTGCCAGAATTTTTATATCTCTCTCAAAAAATAAATATAAAAATTTTTTATAAAATTTTTATAAACTTTATTTTATTAAACTTATATTGCTTTTAAAAAATAAAAAAATAATATAATGCTAGTTATATAATTAAATACTATTAAATGTTATAAAGATAAATTCTTATCATGGTATTTAAAATAGTAGAGAACTGTTAAAAATTAGGCAATGAAAAAGGATTATGAAAACGTGCTTATATAATATAAATAATTGTAATTAGATATTATGAAATAGAAATAAGTTATAAAAAGATATTAGATAATCAATATTATTATATTTTTGTGTATAAAGTTATTACAACTAATTTATATAAATGAGAAGCAAGTAAAAGTTAATAAAAGTAATAATTTATCTTTTTACTTAGCCAAATTAAACATGTCTAAAAACCATTAAATTTTTAATCCAATTAATAATTATATAAAACTTTGTCTTACTTTAGTAACAGATTTACTAATTGATTATTATAGTATATTATAATAATATTTTTAAAATATAATTTTTTATAATAAAATAAGTTTACAAAGCTTTATAAAAAATTAGAATTCATTTTTATAACTGTTTTTTTTTATATTTTTAAATTTATTTGAAATAAAAAATAATTAGATTTAGAAAATACTTTTTTAAAAAATATAATTTAAATAGTATGAATGATAAAATAGAGTTTTATATTTGCTAATAAAGTTTAAATGTACATAAAATGTATTGAAAATCTTAAGATGATAATATATTTTGTTTATATATCGTATTAACATTTTTATTTTTTAAATCCAAATATACAGTAATTATATTTGTTTGTAGTTTTTGGATATTATAATAACTATACAGCATAATTATTCTCGACAGTATTATTTTTCTCGTTTTATGATTAAAAGTTTCAAAACAAAGTTCATTTGTAATTTACTTTTTTAATTGGAATTTTATTGTTGCCTACATGTTTTTTCTTTCATGGAAATACTACTAATAGAATAAAAAAAATATTAAATTCCATAATCATAAAATACCTTTAATTCATTATGTTACACTTGGCTATCTTTTACACTATAAAAATTGTTATTAATTAAAGGTTAAATATTTTATTAATTCCAAATAAAGAAGAATATAGTTTATTTATTATAATTTAAATAATTACATTTGTTAGTTCATTTAAAATTTAAATTAATTTTTTTAAACGAGTTGGTTACTAAGCAGTTTCAAAAACTCTGGTTTCTGTCTACAGCATAACTAAATTATTTTTATGTTCTTTTGTAATTTATAATTTGTTATCAATACATTGATTTTTTTCTTTATATTAAATTAGATAAAACTTTATTAATTGAACTTTATCGTAATTTCATGTTCAACTAAAAGATAAATAAACCGTGTTGATTGACTAAATTCAACAAACGGTTTAATGCATAAATATCCACCCTTATCTTTCCCCAGGAACACGAAGTATAGTCTCTTTCCTTTTACAATATATAAATAATCCCGCAGAAATCAGGATAATCAAAATAAAACCAATGACCGAGACTACAATCAACGCAGTTAAGATTGCTGAAAATAATAAATAAGAATTAATAACGAATACTATATAAGCACATAAAATCCCTAATCGTCGAGTAAAATGATACTGATTAATACCTATAAAAAATTGATTCAATAAGATAAATTATCATATTTAAGGTTTAACGAAATTAATGAAGCCATACTTTTTCCCGTAGAATTATCGCCGGAAGCAGTTGCTGTATCCGGATGAGGAAATTCTGTAATTATTAATTGAAAAATATTAAAAACCACAATTGTGCTAAGGAAAGACCATAATACGTATTATATAAAATGAAAATTATTGTGCAAAAAATATAGTATAAACTTACTTTAACAATTTTTATAAGATTAGATTAATTAATTGAAAAAACAAAGAGGCATCCAAATATACTAACCATCTACATAATATTACGAGAAAAAGTGTGAATTAACAAGGTTATTAATAAAAAATTACAGCAATCAAATTTGAGTACTCACTAGCTGAAAAATTCGATAAATATAAAGAAAATCACATGTTAACGTAATGTTTATTTATTAACAATAAAAAATAATGGGATTTATACATAAAGTTAATTGTGATACTTGCCAACTAATAAGTATAAAAATTGAGTTAAAAATCAATTATATAAAAATGTATGCATGAGAACGTAATAGCTTTAATGCTCACCTGATATATTAGAATATATATATATATAATGTGAGCTTAACTTCTTAAAAAATATGAAATTTACATAGTGTACATACCATCTAGCAAATAATTCAACAGAGTTGATATGCAACAATAAACGACAAAAAAAAACAAAAAAATAAATACACCAGATGCTCACCTATTAATTCAACAGCCATATTCATGTATATAATAATTAGAAATCTTATTTAAGAAAATATTATATTACAGCAGCATAGTACGTCTTTTTACTTACAGTCTAACGTAAAGAGTAAAAAATTTAAGGAAAAGCGTTTATTATAAAGCGAACAATGCTCGCATGATGCCACTAAAATTTTACTTACAACCTATTAATTGATTAAATAATTTCAGAATTACATAGTAAGTGCCAGTAAGGTTATTTTTATAAACTTATAGAAAAAAGTAAATAAAACTTGCCCGCTAAAGAAATATTTAAAGAAGGAAAGGTTGTCCGTTTATACGTATACTGTATTTAGATAAAAATGCGAATATAGCATATAATGTTCTTACCGGCTAGAAAATTTACGCGAGTAATAATTAGCAATAGAGAAGAAGGACCGTAGATACTGTATACTCTAGCTAATTTTAGAAACAAATACATACTGCCTAATGTCAGTAAAGAGCATGCATAAAAGGTTGGGTGACGTCATAAGAGTAAAGTGTTTTTAAACAAATTAAATATTTTGTAAGTTTGAAAGCAATTTAATTTATAAACACACTTGTTACATCGATTTTTATACTTACATCCTGATAATAAAAATAAGATCTCGTTAAAAATTATATTACTTGATGAATCAATAGTTAGATACAGTATTGTCAATATTTATAAGAATGCTTACCGACTAGTAAATTATTGTCAAATATTGATAAGCTTAGGCTACTCATAATAAAAAGGTATATGTAAACATAAACTTACGATCTGATGATTAACCAAAAATTATATATTCAATGAGGAAGCGCTAAAAAAAATAGTATCGTGGAATACAGTTTTTCACTCACTCTCTAACAATTTTACAAAAAATTAAGGTCAATCACATATTAACAAACAAAAATTTTAAAAAATGAATATGTGTTGTATACTTACTAACTAATGAATACATAGTATATTCAGGATTAGTAAATTATCATAATAATGAAAACATGTGATAAAACCAAATACTTGCATCCTAAGCAACAATTTTATGAAAAGAAAAAACGTTAAATTATTTAAATAAGATTATCATGCAGTATATTGATACATAATATTAGGCTTACCGACTGTTAAATTAATAAGACAATAGCAATTCTTTAGAGTTCAAGATATTTTAAAAAAATATTACTAAGTCACGCTACACTCACGGGCTATTGTGCAATTGACACATATCATAATAAATAACAATTGTTCAATGGTTAGAAAATAATATGTTGTCAACAATAGTTAGGGATAAAAATTATAACGAAAATCACGACATAATTTATAAAAATAACCTACATCCTGGAGACAAATAGATAACCGTATGTTAAGAATCGTAATATGTGCGTAAATCAAATAAAGTTGCATTTATGAATATATATTATGCTCACCATCTAAAATTTTGAAAAATGTTAGAATAGAAACATAAATTGTTTTAGAAAGCAAGGCCTATACTTACATCCTAGAATTGACGAAAATACGTCACCAAACATATAAGCAATATTTAAATACAGTATTAATTTAATTGATGAATCACAAAAAAAAAATGTTATTTACCAGCTAAATTTATAAAGTATATGTATATAAAAATGTTAACAAATTTAATCAAATCATCATTCCAAAACAAATAACATTTAAACTTACATTCTAGAATATAGAAAAATGAATTAAATAAGAAAATTGTAATTAAATTCCTAATGAGAAATACAATTTCACACTTACCAGCTACCGAAAATACATTAAAGGTCAATTATTGAGAGTTATTCAAAAAGGAAAATAAAGAATTGATGCAGGCTAAGACTATACTTACAAGCTAACAATAAGTAAAGACAAAGTTAATAAGAAATAACATTTAAAGGTACTATACATTAAAGTAAATCTGATACAAACTTTCTAGTATAGGATATTTTAAGCAGTAAATTGTGTAATCAAATAATTATTTCATAAAAACATCTTGCACTTATCTACTGAAATTTGTGCAGTCACGATCATACTTACGGTCTAATAATTAATTTTAAATACAATAATAGTTGGATATAAATAAATGCCATGAATCACTACATAGATGATTAAATGTTGTACTGTATTGTACTTACAAGCTAATTTTATAAATTACATAAATATTCATTAGTGCGTTTTTTTTCAAATACTTATACTTAATAATCAATTAAATTCATACATACAACCTAAAAATTTATTTAAAATGTAATTTTAATTATGAAAATATACTTAAGAGAATAAAATAAGATCTTATACTCACTGCCTAAATATCAATTCAAAATAAGAACATCCCATTTTAATAATATGTAAGTAATGCATAGGCGCTAAAACCCAAGAATCTAATATATACTCACAAGCTGTTTAAACGATAGTCACGGTGTCACATTAATATAAGTGTACTATATTTTATTAAAATAAAAAACACTAATACTTGCCTAGTAGAGACTCATAAATATTTATAATCACAATAAGCAACGTCAATTGATAGAAAAAGACATACCATCTAAATTTGAGATGGTAAATAATCAATTACAAAGTGTTGTTACATGAATAGTAATATTATAAATAATATTATACATACTTGCTAAATTTAAAAATTTAATACGCCATTAGAAGAGTATATCGCTATTAGAATATTGGTTATTCCAAAAATCAGGATTTTACTTACAAACTAGAAGTTATGTAAAAAAAAAAAAAGTTAAATCAAAAAGTACTTTGAAAGAAAAATAAAATAAAATACATTATGCCTAATATTTACCGACTAAAATTATTTAAATACACAAAAACGCAAAGTTGGTTAAATAAGAAATAATCATAACAATTCCTAATAACAATTACTTACAGGCTAGTTTAATTCAAAAAAAATTTTTTCTTTCCATTAATCGTTTGTAAAAATCACAATGTAGTATAAAAATTGTACGCACCGACTTATTATTTTATAAGATAAATTGATTAATGTTATTATGTCAAAATAAAGAGACAATAAATTAAATCTGTCAAGTAATTTCATTTTAAAAATATACATATACTTACGAGCTTATAATATGATAAAATTAAATAAGTTACAGTATATTCAGATAGTTGACAATAAAAGGTTATTATATTAATACAAACCACCTAAATTAAATGAAAATGCAGGTAAATATAATGATTATATTATTCTACAGTAGTTGAAAAAAAAATAAAAAAAATTTGCACATACTCGCTGATAAGTTTAATGAAAAAAATATTAATAAAAAATATTAATATGTATATTAAAAGAATAAAATAGACAAAAATTGCTCACTTGCTAGAATATAGAACACACGTTACAGTAGTTCATAATGGACGGTTGTCTCACATATAACAATAAATGTTATACTTACGGCCTAAAATTTAAAGATAAATTATCACAAAAAATACGTAGAGAGGAATACAGAGGATACGGAAAGAACATAGGATAGAAATTTTACTTACAGGCTAACAATATATGAGTGTGTTAATAGTGGAAATTGGTTAAATTAAAAGACAGAACATTAACATAAAAGTGGCGTCACACTCACCCCCTAGTGTTCAATAGAATAAATTTTATATAATTAAATAAGAACTAGTAATATTATGTATAACAAATTTGTACTTACAGGCTAATTTATTTATTACAAACAAATGTTAACGAAATCGCACAACTGTAAAATCTCTTGTTAAAAATAACAATTTACTATGCTTACTCCCTACAAATTTAATAGAACAAAATCTTGATGTTAGAAAAATCTATATTGAATGAAACAATGTACCTTTATACATACCTAAAAATTGTTATTAAAACGTATATCGTTACGTTATATGTTAAAATAAACTATGAGTTATAATTTAAAACAACTGATACTCACAGCCTATTAAATGTAATGAAAGTATTTAATAGAGAATAGAGAAATACAGATTTTAATAACGCATTGAGGTTACTAATAGCCAATTAATCATTCAAACTATTTAAAACTTACAAGCTAATAATTAAATAAAAATTTAGAACATATAAGTAAAGTGGATTGCCAAAATTTATGAGTATGAAAACGTACAAAAAAAAAAAAAAAGCATCGAAATAACACTTACTTCCTATATTGAAAAATGAAAAATTTTTTATTCTTCTGTATTTGTGAAATAAACTTAGCAGATTAAATATTTAATTCCATACCACCTGTAAATATCAAAAAATAATATATAATTATGTATGCAAATTAAATTTAGAGCAAAATCATTTAGAAATAAATCATACTTACAGCCTAAAAAAAAAATAATAATTAAGTGTCAGTACTTGTAACGTGAAATATCAAAAACGACATAACTTTATACCCACCTGAAAAATAAATAGAGTTTTTAAACATAGTTTTCGGGACAGATTTGTTTAAAAAAATACGCAAACATAGTTTGTAAAATACTTAAAACACACAGCCTAAAAAATTTACATAATGCGTTTTCGTCAAGTTATGAAGTCAATTAAATCGTTAAATTAAATCATAATACTTACTGTCTAAGAAACGCAATAATATATTTTAAAAGTGGGTTAATTTCAATATTTTATTAAAAGAAATGTTTTTTCGAAATAACTATACTTACTAACTATAAGTACCCGTTAAAAACAAAGGGAAATCTGATAATCAATAATTTATAATACAAAAACAAACTTAAAAACAAATAAAGGACATACGGTCTAACAGAACAATAATGAGGTGGAGTTAGTATTTTTTAAAAAGCCTACATAAAGAATACGTACGTTAAATAAATAAATAAACATACAATTAATGTCAGAACACTATTATAACATCTACTACGTATACTAACTTGCAGAATCAAACATTTAGATTATCAAGGTGTTCTTACAGGCTGACAATTCGGAAATGCAAGTGTTAACAAAATAAAAAGCGATAAATTATCCAAAGCAAGAACACTCACCGTCTAATTTTTTGAGTAGAAAAACGTAAAATTGTATGTCAGGTAAATGATTATAATGATGAGACAGTAAATTAATGCTATTTCTTACATTCTTATGATTTTTTTTTAATATAAAATATATGTACGATATATTAGTAATGCATTAAGATGTCGCATGCAGAAGTTCTTACTCACGAGCTTATAATAAAAAGGATGTAAGGAGATTTAACAGTAGAAAACTTCATATCACAAGTGTAACGAACCAGTACTTACAAACTATCAGGATATAATAGTATAAAATAATAAGCATAATACGACATGAACTAACCAAACGTAATTTATCAAAACACTTACAGTCTGGAATTTTATAAAGAAAATTGTCTATTAAATTAATGTAATATTAGACAATATTACTGTATATAGTAAATTTTATACTCACATGCTGAAAGAAAGCAGGAGATAAAAAGATTAAAGTCAGCAAGGTATTATAAATAGATTGTTATACTGTAATGCCTTATTTTAATGCTTACAACCTAAACAAGTAACGTAACATGCATCATAAGTAATTGAAAAAATCATATGAAAAAAATTATCATAGTGAAATGTTAACTTACATCCTATAATTCATGAATTAATAATAATATCGATTAGTAAATTATATCATTAAAATATGTACACACAACATAAAACTTACCATCTAATAATAATTTAAATAATGCCATGAGGAATTTATAAAAAGACAACAAGCATCATTATGAAAAATTGTGCTCACTGTCTAAATTTAAAAGAATGCGTGTCAAAGTCAAAGAAGCTAAAGGTAAGCCAGATAAAAAAAAACAAACTTGTGCTTACTGGCTATAAATTATCGAGTATCAGACATATTAAATAGTTAATTAAGAAACTGATAATAATAACGAAAAATTGAACCCAACTTACTATCTAATGAGTAAACACAATAAAATAAATTGAAATAAAGGGTTGGTAGCAATCATTTATACGCATTGTGTTAATGTTGTAAATTTCTTCCACTTACAACCTATTAATTTTAATTGTGAAATGAATCTATTAATTTAATACTATTTATAAAAATATACGACTACTGATTAAAATATAAAACCTACCAACTGGTGATCAATAAAACGCATTAGTAAAAAAAATACAAAGGTCTAATAATCAAGACATTATACTTACGAGCTATAAAATGGTAACAATATGTATTAGATAGTTGACTCTATCGTGCAACACATTAGTTAAGCTCTATACCAACCTAATAATGATAAGAATTTCATTAAGTTAAAGGTACATAATGTTGATTTATAAATCCATTTATACACATACCGTCTATATTATGCGGTTAAAGTAATACAGCACAAGAAATTTTATTCGCAGTATTAAAAAATAGTACTTTTAACAAATTATATCATATTTTGTACTTACATCCTTAAGAAAAATTATGATTGAATATAGGTTTATGAAAAATTTCTAAACTGCAACAGTTTAAATTTTACATACCGCCTAATAAATTAAACAGATAAAGTTAGCCATAGAATAATTTTTAATTAAGTTTTAAATGGTATAATACTTACAGGCTAATAAGTTCAAAGTATTATGTATTTTGGTTAATTTTTTTAAAAATAGATTAAATTATATTCAAAAAATATACTCACCAACTGATTATAACAGAGAAAAATATTCATTATATTGCTATTTATAAATTGTTATTCAAAATAATGGAGTAAAATAGCAAATAACTATACACACAGGCTGGTTTTAGTAGATAAATACTTAGTACGTATTAATGAAAATTAAAAATGCTTTCCATAATAGAAAATAAATATAAACTTACGAACTAGAATTTTAGTAATGTATTTCGATAAAAATTAGAATGTCAAGATTCACTAATCATAATTTGAATCCACATTATTGTATACTTACGCCCTACTAAACAAATTAAACGTAGTTCCTTCAAGTTAAGTTTTGATAAAGATATCAGGTAGGATATTATTATATGCTTACCAGCTATAATTTTATTGGATTGGTTGTCATTAGTAAATGCGGTAACAAACAGAACACAGTACATAGCGATATACTCACAGCCTAATTGATTGATAATTAATTAAAAATATTAATGAATACATACAAATCGTATAATAATTTATTGAACAATTAATAGATTTGATAATTAAATTGGTAGCGGTATTCTGATTATAATTTGGAGCATGTACTTACTTGCTGATTATTCATTAGAATACGTCCAAAGTCAATATTATATTTAGATCCTTTTTCACAATCTGTAATGCATTTTAAATATTTTAAATATAAAAGTATATCAAGTATCATTTAATAGTAGAGTAAATACAACAATAAATATAAGATATTCACTCACTATATGATAATTAAATGCATGTTAAAATAAATCTTGTATACTCGCCAGCTAAATAATGTAATGTTGTAAATAATATCAAATACAAAATTTCGCAATAAAATTTAGCCGTTAATGAGAATTCATACTTACATGCTAACATATAATAGTTAAACGAGTAGGAAACATTTAATCAATCGGTAATATAGTTTCCATAGTTACAAGAATGAACATTGCATTAGATGAGCTCACCAACTATGACATATAACAAATGGATATCGTTGGTAAATCAAGTAATAGATAAACAAACAAAAGAAGAAGTATAAACTCATACATACAAGCTACGTATTATTAAATATATATTGTTAGTTGCTTAAGTAGATATGATTGTACATTTTGAAATGTATAATTACCAGATGCTGTGATCGCTTGATAAAGAAATAATAATTAATAATTTAAAATATGGTCAAATAAAAAATTTAGTAATGATATAATCAAAAATCTGTAAAATTTTACTTACAAGCTAATATAAAATATAAGCGTGAAGTACACGTTATATTGAAGAATAATTTAGTAAATTTCGTTTTACCAGATAATAATTATCATTAAATTAATCGTGGATAAAAAAAAATTAGACAAAATAAAAGTATGAAACTTATTGCTTACGAGCTTTATCATATTTGAATTATTATAGATATCAATGGATGATTTTTATAAGGATACTGAACAATGATTTAGAAGTAACACTTACCAGCTACTATAGTATAAATTCGAACAATAATTTATCAATAATTAACAAAGTAAAACCATAATAATAAATTAGGAATAAAATTTTACTTACATCCAATGATAAGAATGTAAATGCAAAATGCGTGTTACAGTATATAAAATGACAAATTATTGTATAGTTCAAGAAATTCCGTTTTTACCAACTAATAATTGAGATTAATTGTTATCAAAAATATTTTTAAAAAATGAAGAGGATGAAACTTTGTGCTCACAAGCTTTTGACATAATTTAATTGTTATAAGAGATTAGTTAATTATAATAATCGCTGAATATCATTATTTAAAACAATACGTATAACAATTTAACATGCCATGCTTACCAGCTAGCAAAAAATTAAACATATATGTTATTGATCAAAAATTTGAATCCTAGTTAATAAATTAAAAGTGATAAGATTTTACTTACATCCTAATAATAAGAATTTAAGCGTGAATACGTGTTATATTGAAGAGCAAGTTCAAATAATCGCATAATTTAGGTAGCACCATTTTTTACCAGCTAATAATTATAATTGGATTATAAATCATAAATGAACGAGTTGAAAGGAAAAAGGGGATAGAGTTTATGCTTACAAGCTTTTGCCATAGTTGAATTAATATAAAAGATATTAGATGAATCAAATAACTATAAAATGTGACACTCACCAGCTAATATATAATCAAAGAATTAAATATTAATTAATAATTTATAATGTAAATAATGTAAAACGTTTACTTACAGCCTAATAATAAGAGTTAATTGCAAAATAAATGTTATATTAAAGAATAAGCAATCGCATTATTTTAGAGAGAAATTCCGTCTTTACCAGCTAATAATTAAAGGCAAAAATATTAATAATGAATAACTAAATTTAAAGAAAGAAACCTTGAGCTTACAGGCTTTTGCTATAAATGATACAATACAATAATAAATGGATTGGTTAAGTATAATTGACACAAAATGAAAATATTGTGCACAACAATTAAATATGTAACACTTACCAGCTATTAATAAAATTTAATCATAATATTTCGGGAACAATAAATTAATGTAAAAAATTATATTTAATGCCTAATATATTTGATATGTACATTATAAGATTCTTGTTATCAGAAGAACAGAGTATATGTAATATAATATAAACTTTGTGCTTACTGGCTAATAATTTAACAGGGATGTTATCCAAAGTAATAGTAGTAAAACATAGTACTTACTAGCTGATATATTATTAGAACAAAATTTTAACACTTATACGAACAATTGAAGTCTTATATAACGAATATACTCACAAGCTATTGATATTTAATGTTCCAAAAATAATTAATAATGTACAAGTAGAAAATATAAAATATAAAATATACTTACACCCTAAGAACGAAATTATTATTAAAGGTAACTCAAAAAAACATAAAATCCTTTCAAGAAGACATTAAGTTAACGTGTAAAAACCAAAACTTAGTGCTTACCACCTAATAATTAATAAAGAAATGTCATTCTAAAGTAAAAATATGCAAAATAAATTAGCGATAAAGGTAAAAATTCCGTACTTACTGGCTGATAATTTAAAAAGAAATGTTATTTATAAGCAAATATTCAATAAAAATTGACAAACACAATACTTACTAGCTGATATAGTATTAATTAAAATTCCATAATTAGACAAACAATTATAATCTTATTCAAAAAGATAAGATAATAAATATAACTCACGCGCTATTAACATTTAATGTTCCGAAAATATTAATAATGCACAAATACTAAACATAAAATAAAAACTATACTTACGTGCTAATAATTTAAATAAGCATAAATCTCTTTTAAAGAATAACAAATTATCGTGTAATAAATAAAGCTTCGTGCTTACCAGCTAATAATTTAATAAAGAAGTGTTATTTAAAATAAAAATATGTAAGAAAAATACATAACAACACTTAGTACTTACTAGCTGATATGTTATTAAAATAATATTATCATCCTTAAACAATTAAAACCTTATTCGAATAGATAATATAATAAATGTAACTCACAAGCTATTAATATTTAATGTTCCAAATATAATTAATAATGTATAAATAATATATAAAGTAAAAATTATACTTACATCCTAATAATTAATAAGTATGAAATTCTAATTAAAGAAAAAATATCATCGTGTAATCATAAAATATCGTACTTACCGGCTAAGAATTTAATAAAAGAATGTTATTTAAAAGTAAAAATATGTAAGATAAATAAATATTAACATGTAGTACTTACTAGCTATGTTATTTAAAAATTATTAACATAATTATACAAGCAATTATTATCGTATTCAAATAGATAAGATAATAAATATAACTCACGAGCTATTTATATTTAATGTTCCAAAAATAATCAATAATGTACGAATAATAAATATAAAGTAAAAATCATACTTACATCCTAATAATTAAATAAGTATGATTATAATTAAAGAAAAATTATCATCGTGTATTAAATAAAAAATCGTGCTTACCGGCTAATAATTGAATAAAGAAACGTTATTTAAAAGTAAATATATGTAAGATAAATAAATAATAATGTAGTACTTACTAGCTGTTATGTTATTAAAATATTATTATCATACTTATACAAACAATTATAATCTTATTCAAATAGAAAAGATAATAAATATAACTCACGAGCTATTTATATTTAATGTTCAAAAATAATTAATAATGCACAGATAATAAATATAAAGTAAAGTTAAGATAAATAAATAATAATACGTAATACTTACTAGCTGATATGTTATTAAAATAAAAGTCTAATACTTTTAAAAACAATTAAAATCTTATTCAAATAAAATAAAAATATAACTCACGAGCTGTTGATATTTAATGTTCCGAAAATAATTAATAATGTACAAATAATAAATACAAAGAAAAAGGTACACTTACCGTCTAATAATTTAATAAATATAAAATTCTAATTAAAGCAAAAAATATCATCGTGTAATGAATAAAACTTGGTCCTTACCGGCTAATAATTTAATAAAGAAATGTTATTTAAAAGCAAAAATATGTAAGATAGATAAATGAAATACGTAGTACTTACTAGCTGATATGTTATTAAAATACCATTATCATACTTATACAAACAATTAAAATCTTATTCAAACAGATAATATAATAAATATAACTCACGAGCTATTAATATTTAATGTTCCGAAAATAATTAATAATATATAAATAATATATAAAGTAAAGATTGTACTTACCGTCTAATGATTTAATAAGTATGAAATTCTAATTAAAGTAAAAAATTTCATCGTGTAATAAATAAAACTTCGTCCTTACCGGCTAATAATTTAATAAAGAAATGTTATTTAAAAGTAAAAATATGTAAGATAGATAAAAAACATAAGTAGTACTTACTAGCTGATATGTTATTAAAATATCATTATCATACTTATAAAAACGATTAAAATCTTATTCAAAATAGATAAGATAATAAATATAACTCACGAGCTGTTAATATATGATGTTCCAAAAATAATTAATAATATACAAACAATTAAAATCTTATTCAAATAGATATAGATATAACTCACGAGCTAATAATATTGAATGTTTCAAAAATAATTAATAATGTATAAATATTATATAGAGTAAATATTATATTTACCGCCTAATTACAGTATTTCATAGAATGAAATTCTAATTAAAGAAAATTGACTATCGTGGAACAAATAAAACTTCCTGCTTACCGGCTAATAATTTAATAAAGAAGTGTTATTTAAAAGCAAAACCATATAAGATAAATAAATAATAATGCGTAGTACTTACTAGCTGATGTGTTATTAAAATAATATTATCATAATTATGCAAACAATTAAAATTCTTATTCAAATAGATAAGATAATAAATATAACTCACGAGCTATGAATATTTAATGTTTCAAAAATAATTAATAATGTACAAATAACGAATATAAAGTGAAATATAAGATAGATAAATTAATAATATGTAGTACTTACTAGCTAATGTGTTATTAAAATAACATTATCATACTTATAAAAACAATTAAAATCTTATTCAAATAGATGAAATAATAAATATAACTCACGAGCTATTAACATTGAATGTTTCAAAAATAATTAGTAATGTATAAATATATAGAAAGTAAAAATTATACTTACATCCTAATAATTTAATAAGTATGATATTCAAATTAAAGAAAAAAAAATTATCGTGTAATCATAAAATATCGTGCTTACCAGCTAATGATTTAATAAAGAAGTGTTATTTAAAAACAAAAATATATCAGATAAATAAATAACAATGCGTAGTACTTACTAGCTAATGTGTTGTTAAAATAATATTATCATAATTATAAAAACAATCAAAATCGCATTCAAATATATAAGATAATAAATGTAACTTACGAGCTATTAATATTTAATGTTCGAGAAATAATCAACAATGTGCAAATAATGAATATAAAGTAAAAGTCAAGATAAATAAATAATAATATGTACAGTAGTACTTACTGGCTGATATGTTATTAAAATACCATTGTCATACTTATAAAAGCAATTAAAATCTTATTCAAACAGATAATATAATAAATATAACTCACGAGCTATTAATATATAATGTTCCGAAAATAATTAATAATGTACAAATAATAAGTATAAAGTAAAAGCTATACTAACCACCTAATAATTTAATAAGAATGGAATCTTAATTAAAGAAAATAAACTATTGTGTAATAAATAAGACTCCGTGCTTACCGGCTAATGATTTAACAAAAAAAAATTATTTTAAAGTAAAAATAAGTAAGGCAGATGAATAATATACGTAGTACTTACTAGCTGATATGTTATTAAAATACCATTGTCATACTTATACAAACAATTAAAATTCTTATTCAAATAGATTTGATAATAAATATAACTTACGAGCTATTAATATTTAATGTTCCAAAATAATTAATAATGTAAAAAGAATAGACACAAAGTAAAAGTTATACATACCGCCTAATTATTTAATAAGAATAAAATCTTAATTAAAAAAAATAAACTATCGTGTAATAACTAAAACTTCGTGCTTACCGGCTAATAATTTAATAAAGAAGTGTTATTTAAAGTAAAAATATGTAAGATAAACAAATAATAATACGTAGTACTTACTAGCTGTTATTAAAATATTATTATCATTCTTATAAAAAAATTAAAATCTTATTTAAAATGGATAAGATAATAAATATAACTCACGAGCTGTTAATATTTAATGTTCCAAAAATATTAATATGTACCAACGGTTAAAATCTTATTCAAATAGATATGGATATAACTCACAAGCTAATAATATTGAATGTTTCAAAAATAATTAATAATGTATAAATAATATATAAAGTAAAGATTATACTTACCGCCTAATTATTTAATAAGAAAGAAATCCTAATTAAAGAAAATAAATTATCGGGTAACAAATAAGACTTCGCGCTTACCGGCTAATAATTTAATAAAGAAGTGTCATTTTATAGTAAAAATATGTAAGAAAAATACATAAGAATACGTAGTACTTACTAGCTGATGTGTAATTAAAATAATATTATCATACTTATAAAAACAATTAAAATCTTATTTGAATAGATAAGATAATAAATATAACTTACGAGCTACAGTATTAATATTTAAAGTTTCGAAAATAATTAATAATGTACAAAGAAAAAATAAAAAGGAAAAGTTATACATACCGCCTAATTATTTAATAAGAAAAAAATTCCAATTAAGAAAATAAATTATCTAGTAATAAACAAAACTTCTCGCTTACCGGCTAATAATTTAACAAATAATTTTATTTTAAAAAAATATGTAAGATAGATGAATAATAATATTTAGTACTTACTAGCTGATATGTTATTAAAGAATTATTGTCATAATTAAACAATTAAATCATATTCAAGTAGATAAGATAATAAATATAACTCACGAGCTATTAATATTTAACGTTCCGAAAATAATTGATAATGTAAAAATAATAAATATAAAGTAAAAGCCATTCTTACCGCCTAATAATTCAATAAGAAATCCTAATTAAAGAAAACAAATTATCGTGTAACAAATAAGACTTCGTGCTTACCGGCTAATAATTTAATAAAGAAGTGTTATTTAAAAGTAAAAATATTAAGATAAATAAATAACATTACATAGCACTTACTAGCTGGTGTGTTATTAAAATATTATTATCATACTTATACAAACAATTAAAATTCTTATTCAAATAGATAAGATAATAATTATAACTCACGAGCTATTAATATTTAATGTTCCGAAAATAATTAATAATATAAAACAGTTAAAATCTTATTCAAATAGATATAGATATAACTTACGAGCTGTTAATATTGAATGAATGTTTCAAAATTAATTAATAATGTATAAATAATATATAAAGTAAAGATTATACTTACCGCCTAATTATTTAATAAGAAAAAAATCCCAATTAAAGAAAATAAATTATCGTGTAATAAATAAGACTTCTTGCTTACCGGCTGATAATTTAATAAAGAAGTGTTATTTAAAAGTAAAAATATGTAAGAAAAATACATAATAATACGTAATACTTACTAGCTAATATGTTATTAAAATAATATTAACATACTTATACAAACAATTAAAATCTTATTCAAATAGATAAGATAATAGATATAACTTACGAGCTATTTATATTTAATGTTCCGAAAATAATCAATAATGTACAAATAATAAATATAAAGTAAAAGTACTTTGTGCTTACTGACTAATAATTTAATAAAGAAGTGTTATTCAAACGTAAAAATGTGCAAAATAAATTAAAAATATATATTACTAATAATCGTAATACTTACGAGCTGGCATTATTAAAAAAAATTCTCATATTTATACAGACAACCAACATTTTATTCAAATCGATAAGATAATAAATATAACTCACGATCTATTAATATTTAATGTTATAAATAATTAATAATGTACAAATTGTAAATTAAACAATAATTATACTTACCGCCTAATAATTTAATAAAGATTAATTCTTATCAAAAAACAAATTATCGTTTAATAACTAAACTTTGTGCTTACAGGCTAATAATTTAACAAAGAAATGTAATTTGAATATAAAAATAAGTACGATAAATAAATAATAAACGTTAAAACTCCGTGCTTACAAACTGATAATTTAATAAAGAAATGTTATTCAAAGGTAAAATATGCAAGGTAAATTAGTAATATAACGCAAAAACTTCATGCTTACGGCCTAATAATTTAATAAAAATTGTTAAAAAGTAAAAAACACAAACTAAATTGATAATAGAACGTACTTACCGACTAGAAATTTAATAAATAATTGTTATTTAAAAGTAAAAATAAGCAATATAAATTAATAATAAACGTAAACTTCGTGCTTACCGACTAATAATTAAATAAACAATTGTTATTCATAAGTAAAAATATGCAAGATAATAATAAAACGTAAAAATTTCGTGCTTACTGCCTAATAATTTAATAAAAACTTGTTATGCAAAAGTAAAAACATGCAAGATAAATTAAAAATAAAACGTAAAAACTTCGTACTTACTGGCTAATAAAGAATTGTTATTCAAAGTATAAATATACAAGATAAATAAATAATAAAACGCAAAAACTTAGTGCTTACGACCTAAAAAAAAAATTTAATAAATAATTGTTATTAATAAGTAAAAATATAAAATATGAATAGAGTAATAAACGTAAAAACTTTGTGCTTACAAACTAATAATTTAATAAAGATTTGTTATTCAAAAGTAAAAACATGCAAGATAAATTAGTAATAAAACGTAAATATCCGTACTTACCAACTAATAATTTAACAAGGAATTGTTATTAAGAAGTGAAAATATGCAAGATAAATTAATAATAAATGTAAAAACTTCGTGCTTACTGCCTAATAATTTAACAAATAATTGTTAGTTAAAAGTAAAAATATGCAAGATAAATTAGTAATAAATGTCGTACTTACTGGCTAATAAATTTAATAACAAGATGTTATTCAATAGTAAAAATTTGCAAGATAAATTAATAATCAAACGTAAAAACTTTGTGCTTACTGCCTAATAATTTGATAAATAATTGGTTATTAAAAAGTAATTATATACAATATAATTAGTAATAAAACGTAAAAACTTCGTGCTTACAAACTAATAATTTGATAAATAAATGTTATTCAAGTGGAAAAATATACAAGATAAATTAATAGTAAAACGTGAAAACTTAGTGCTTACTGGCTAATAATTCAATAAATAAATGTTATTCATGAGCAAATATATGCAAGATTAAATTAGTAATAAAATGTAAGACTTTGTTCTTACAGACTATAATTTTTAAAAAAAATATATTATTCAAAAAGTACGTAAAGATATGCAAGTTAAACTATAATAAAACGTAAAGCCTCGTGCTTACTGGCTAATAAATTTAATACCAAAATGTTATTCAAAAGTAACAATTTGCAAGAAAAATCAATAATAAAACGTAAAAACTTTGTGCTTACAAGCTAATAATATAATAAGAAATGTTAGTCAAAAGTAAAAATGTGCGAAATAAAATAGTAATAAAACGTAAAAAACTTCGTGCTTACAGGCTAATATTATAATAAATAAAATGTTATTTAAAAGTAAAAATGTGCAAGATAAATCCATAATAAAACGTAAAAACTTCGTGCTTACAGGCTAATAATTTGACAGAGAATTGTTATTCAAAGTAAAAATACACTAGATAAATTAGTACGAAAACGTAAATCTTCTTACTTACTGACTAATAATTTAATGAAGAATTGTTATTTAAAAGTAATGATATAAAGATAAATTAGTGATAAAACGTAAAAGCTTCGTGCTTACACACTAATAATTTAATGAATAAATGTTATTCAAAAGTAAAAATATGCAAGATAAATTAATAAAACATAAATCTCGTACTTACCGACTAATGATTCAACAAAGAACTGTTAGTCAAAAGTAAAAATATGCAAGATAAATTAATCACAAAACGTAAAAACTTCGTGCTTACTGGCTAATAATTTAATAAAGACATGTTAGTCAAAAGTAAAAATATGCAAGATTAATTAGTAATAAAACGTAAAACTTTAATCTTACTGCCTAATGATTTAATAAAGAATTGTTAAATAGTAAAAATACACAAAGTAAATTAATAACAAGACGTAAAAACTTCGGGCTTACTGCCTAATAATTTAATAAGTAATTGTTATTCTAAAGTAAAATATGCGAGAAAAATTAGTAATAAATCGTAAAAGCTTCGTGCTTACAGGCTAATAATATAATAAAGAAATGTTATTTAAAAGCAAAATATACAATATGAATTAGTAATAATACGTAAAAACTTCGTGCTTACTTCCTAATAATTTAACAAAGAATTGTTATTCAAAATTAATGGTATATAATAGATGAAAATTCGCGCTTACCAGCTAATTATTAATAAAGATTTTTATTAATTATAAATTATTTATAGTTATACAACTTTGTATAATCCTAAATGAATGATTGTTGAATATAAACAAATAAAGTAAATACATGACACTAAATTGAAATACAGTATACGGTATACCGCACTTACAAGTTGATACGGCATTTAGCTATGTTATATCATTAATTGGATAAGAGTAAAATCTTACAATCTATTCATATTTATTAGGTAAATATACACAATTATGATTGATTATACAGTAAAATATGAAGTCATATACGTATAAGTATATAAGAGAAATATTATAATTAATTAAATCTATATATTCATGCACTTACCTTGATTGTTTGAGTAGATAAATTATATTTCATAATATATATAATATTGTAAAAGAAGTTGAAATATTCGATTAACATTATATCCATAACTAATTATTCGTTAATTATCAATACTCAACAAGACCTAGTACACAAAATAACATCTAACATAATATTGAACTTGAAATTTATACTAAACAATTCCTTAAGGATCAAACAGTTAACCATTAATTAAATAATTTGTTATATATATATATTAACCAAGAAAAAGAATAAAATTATATGCAATGCAAAATTGATTTTAAATTAGCAAGTACCTACCTATTCATTTATAATTTAACATTTGATCATTAATTATGTTAACCACGAAAAAGAATAAAATTGAATCTAATGCGAAATTAATTTTAAATTAGTAAATAAAAACCAGCGGTATACATACGTACGTAAAATATTTACTTACAGTCTAATTTAAATGTAAAACGTGAACGCATGTTAGTAAATTTATTTGAAAAAGCAACAAATATAGACTGCATACTGTACTTGCCAGCTGATTAGTAAATAAAAACATATAAATCAATATATAATATTCAAAATAATTAATAGAAAATAACGACTAATTAACTAAACGAATCAATACTCACTTTTGATGAGCAAAAAATACGCCTATTACTAAAAATTTTTAGAAAGTAAGTATTGATGATTTACAATGCATTAAAAAAATAGAATATTTTAATATACTTACGGTTTATAAATTGAGAGAATACATTTTAGCGATAAATTTAGAGAAACTTACCAAAAGTTTCTAGTAGTTAATATAAATCGCGAAAGAAATCATTAGTTATTATGATATTTATTAAAAATAATAATAAAACTTGATGCTCACGGGCTACAGTCAATCAGAGTAAAAGTAAAATTCGAAGTTAAAGGTTAAATATAAAAATAAATGCATAAACCTAATTTTAAATAATATGAATACCAGAAACACTCGTAATAATTGTTAAAACAAAGAATAAAAGGATCATAACGATTATATAAGCCCTAAACATTTTAACAAACTCTTTAAAGTCTTTTTTTAAAAAGGATTTTATTCATAATATGGGTTTATATATAGTTAACGCTCAATGGTGGCAGCGCAACGAGTCTGTTGGCCGTTACATAATACTGTGGCGTAACGTATCACTAAAGTTGTTAAATAATTCGCTGAACTAGCTTAGTCTGGTTCGTACTTAAATCGTTCTGAATCTGTCCAAACTACCAGTTTGACGGTTTACGCAACATAATACAAATTTGCATGTCATGTATACCATAACTAATATCTAAACTGTGAATGCATGTATTAAATAAATTGACTAAGAATTATATGATGGAAATCATTCGTGAAATGTCATTTAGGTTAGTTTAACATAATAGATTCAACCTTTTTAATAGATAATGAGAAACACGCGGAATGAACTAATTTAAATGTGTAATTACAGTATCAGTATCTAAAATATCTTTCTAGTGAATATATACTATATCGTGTTGGTAAATACAGTAGTTGCTTAAATTGTTGAACGTACAGTACCTGTAACAATAGCGATAGAAACGGGATCAATGATCTCAAAAATTAAAAATGGTATGATCTACTTTTCGAAAATTACCTGTTCAGAAAGTTGATTTTGTAAATTTCGGAAATTTACGATCGACGCTAGTGGCGTTCCGACGATCGCGCATTAAAGATGTTAACAAAAAGGGTAATTGACCCTCAACCTCGTTATAGTACTTTTGTTATTTCTTTTATTTCTTTAATATCGAAAATTTCTTCTTTTATCTATGCTCAATAAAGAAAGTACATAAATAAGTAAAGCCAATAAAATAAAGGGGGAGTCGAAACTCAGATAAAACTTACTTAACCTGCATTGCCCAGCAAAACTCCGCCAAATCCACGTCTTCTTTCCCCATAAATTTGCCCGAACTCCTTCCCGATTATACAGCATAGTGATGTCGAGGATTTTACATGACCCTGACACTATATATAGTGGGATTTTTTATTATGTGATTTAAAGCTTAAAAGTTCAAGTCAAAATTATCGATTTCATTTAATGAATAAATTAAGTAAGCAAGAATTTTGATGAAAAATAATGTTTAAAAGTTTGTTTGAGATTATACTTTCTAGTGGAATTTAATAAATCTAAAAGTTTTTTTATTTAATGTACATTAGAATTTTAAAAATAAGAAATAATTTTAACGATAAAACTCAAGTACTTAATTATTAATCATTAAGAATATATTAAGTTTAACATTAACAATAATCTTATAGCTTATAATCATTACTGGGTTGTATTTATTTGTTTATTTTTATACTAGTTCTAATTATGTTATTTGGCTTTTGAATTATAACTAATGAAAAACAAATTTATTAATAAAATTCATATTGAAGTTTATTGTTTGGTCCAATTTATGTTACTTGGTATTTAAATAATATATAATGATTTAACAATAAAAATAATAACATTTGATAATTAAATAGAATTACTTGGCAACTAAAAAAATACATTTGACAATAAAAATTATTTTAATTAAAAAAATATTTGGCAATAGAAATTACAATATTCAACAATAAAATAATTATACATTTATAAATTTTAGTAAATTTATATAATTAAATACTTTTGTATTTTATTTTATATTAAATAGATTTAAAGTTAAAAATTTAATTATAAAGTATTTAAAGATTTCTAATATATGTATACAGTTTGATATACAATATAGTACAAAAAATTTTGAACTTTTTTATTTATTCATTACTCAAAAACTACTCTATAAAAATTAATAAAAAAACATATCAAAATAAAGCTAAAAATCTAAAGATTTTATTAATACATAATTAATAATTAATTCTTTCACTATTATTTTCAATTATTAATTCACATTTCTCTTTCATTAAATCTATAAAATTATTTAAAACATTATTTAGAATTTTATCCTTTTATTTCAAATCCACCTGATTACAAAATTTATTATTTTTATTATTAGTTGATTGGCTTCCAATACATATTATATCCAATTAGCTAAAAATTATTTACCAAATCAAACTAGGCTGCATGAAGATGTGACCTCTGATTTTTTTTTAATAATTATGGACTAAAAACAAATCAAGCAGGAAAGGTTGCACAAGGTAAGGCTTTTGGCAAACTTTGTTAAAAGCCTACAATCCCAACTGAAATAAAAAACTCTATATTATTATTCTTTCTATTGTCATAAGTAAAAATGTAAGTGCAGTAACATAATAAATTATTGCATTATATAATTAGTATATTATAAGATTGATGGTGAAAAAAGTTAAAGGTAAATAAATTGAAGTGTGAAAAAGTTTAGTAACAGAAATTTCTAGAGTAGTATAGAATAGTAAACAAATATAAACATATAAATAATATGTGTATGTATAAATACATATGCAATTTGATGGCATGTAAAAAAGAGTGAGTTTAATTTAGAGTCAGTAAATATTAAGTAATATACAATAAAGTAATGTTTAATAAATAAACTCTTATTTTGTATTTAGTATGTCAAAGTAGACTTGTAACTTAGACTATATGATTACAAGAGAGAGTCAAGAATTACCTAAGGGAATTGGCATTGAAAAAGTTCTAGACTAGTTGGTAGAGAAGTTAAAGTAAGAAGACTGACCAAATTGAAAACACACCTCAAGAGTTATAAATTTACTTTATTGTAAATTGAAGAAATGACAAGTAGAGATAGGCTGAATAAATAGCTCATGATACTATTTAGGTTAATTAGTTTTCTGAATAAGTCATACTCAATTAGTTAGTATTTAAAACTGGATCAGCAGACTCCAAAACTCAATTATATCTCTACTAACCTACTTATAGTTCCAAAAATTGGAATTGAACAGAATTGCAGGGAATCGCATAAGGTTTGAAACATTATTAAAAATAATAGTGAGTATACCCACCTATTTAATTTAATATAAACTTGAGAATCAAATACAAAATCAAAGAGAATTGTTAGGATCCTTAAACCTACTTGATATTGGCACAATTCAAATTGATAATCCAATTATGAAAAAGAATCACATTATAAGCTAAAAGAAGATTTCCAAAAAGATTTTTCAACTGTTGAGCAGGATTTTTCTTATCCTAAATTTATATGTAGGGAGACATAACAAAAATTAAATTATAGACTTACCTATAAGATATAATTTTGTATTCTGATAAAAATTACAATAGACTAGAATTAATTTATAATATATATTGTTACACTTAATCTTCGCCCAGGATCATCACTACCCCTTGTCCGATTTTTACTAGCATTTACCCTTGAAATGTTATCCATTCTAGAATAATTCTTGTATTACTATTC
>CAJVPV010000247.1:0-24921 GCA_910591835.1 Acaulospora morrowiae
GCAAATTAAAGATCGCATTCCCATAGGCTCGAGGGCTTCTGTACAGCGAATAATTAAGGATCTCGAAAAGGTTTATTTTTTGTTACTGATACTATTATTATTTATATGGAATTAAATCACGAATATAAAACAAATTAAATTCGTATTTCATTCTACGTAGAACCAATACAAGCCTATTATTATAGCAAGAGCTATTGATATTCTGGTAAGACGTGAAGTCTTGCAGTATCGAAGTCAACGAAGAGTTATTTTCAGAGCGGGTGTATAAAAAAACAGGTTTACAGTCGTGACTTGGTTTAATAATGTGTCTACATAATATGTGTAAAAGAATCTTTTTTTTTTATTGGGTTGTAAACTTTACTGAATACGTGAAAACTTTAAATATAATAAATAATTAAAGGCCTAATGAATTATGCATCCTTTATATGTGTATTTTCGACTTTTAATTTTAGACACACGTGATCTTATTATAATACTGATTAGTAACATTTTCTTAAAAATTAATATTATTTATATATTAATTTTAATTAATTTTGTTATCTTTTATTATTAGATTTATTATAAAATAAATTACATTTATATATTTATGCTTTTATATACAAATAAGTATTTTAAATAAATTTATAAATATTCTTATAAAGGCATTTATTAGAACTATAAAAATTCTTTCAAAGGTAAAAATAAAAATATTTTATTTATCAAATTAAAAAAGTATAATTTCTTTATCTTTAAAACATATTTATGATAGATTTATAATCTAAAATAATAAATACATGTCATCAAATCTTTTTATATTAATATAGCATAGCTATTATCATATAATGCTTGTCCAAAAAAAATTTTTTTCTTAATATAAATATTATTACAAAATTTATTTGATTAAATATAATTTTAAGAAATATTTATAATTAACTGAATTGATATAGATATTAATTATAATATAATATTTTTTTTATAAGTTTTTCTTGAAATTAATAGTACGTTTAAAATATACTAATTTGTTTTAAAAAGATACTGTATATGCAATATTATAAATATTATAGGATAAGTAGATACGAATTTCTTAGAGATGCAAAAAAAAAAATTTTTTTTCTGATGATTTTTATTGGTCAAGTAATGATCTTCACACATTTATAAAATAAAAATTTTTAGTAAATTTGATCCTTCTTTCACGTTCTTTAAATCCGTACAAGGTATTAAAGATGCAATAGATGAAAAACGATTTTGTTCGAATTAATTCAAACTCAGTTATATTTTATAATAGATGACTAGTGGTGTAACGGTTAAAGACATTAATCCCCATGAATTTGTGAAGTTTTATGCCGCTCATTTGAAGCGTGGCGGTAAGCTGGAGGTACCCAAGTGGGTCGATATCGTAAAGACTGGTCCATATAAGGAGTTGGCCCCTTATGATCCCGATTGGTTTTATATTAGGGCTGGTAGGTAAAATGTTAGAGGACCTTTATTCGAAATTAGATAATTATTTGGTGACATCATATTTATTGCTGTTATACCTTTTCAGCGGCTGTTGCTCGACACGTCTATCTTCGTAGTGGAGTCGGTGTTGGTGCATTAAAAAAACTTCACGGTGGTCGAAAAAGAAGAGGCACTCGTCCTTCACATCATGCGAAATCATCCGGATCCATTGCACGTAAAGTCCTTCAGGCTCTGGAAAAAATTAATGTCTTGGAGAAAGATGACTACGGGTAAGTTATATTACCTGTTTTACCTTTTTATTGATTTTATTTGATAATATTTATTTTACTGTGAATATCTTTAAAAGTGGTCGCAAAATTACACAACATGGACAACGCGATCTTGATAGTATTGCGCAGGCCTGCATGAAATCTGAAGAATAAAAAAATAGATGTCATTTGGAGGCACCATCAACTAAATATTTAAGTGTAAAAATAATTAATTGGATAAGACGGTGTGCTATTCAATATAAGAAATTGTTAAGACATCTGATACCATTTCATGTCACTGAATATAATTGAAATATTATGGAAAAATAATTCTGATATTGTAGAATCTGAAATTTTGGAAATTTCAACCGGGTCGTTACACAAAAAATGTAAGCTAGAAAAAAAAAAGTAATCGCATTTAAATTCTTAAATAACATTCACATTAGTTTATATGAAATAATATGATTTTCATGTGAGTCTGGTGTAAAAAGTTGTCTTTATCACAAATCAAAAATTTTGTTTTATTATTAACCTTATAATTATTGCAATATCTAAAAAACAACATTTGAAAAATGGGTAAAAAAAATTTTAAAGCCATCATTTTAATTCAAATATATTAATTTTGATTAATAATATATATTTAATTAAGAAAAATATATTTAATAAATAAAAAGTTTATAATAAAATTTTTAATTGATTATTGTTATATTAAATTAAGATTATAAAAAATAAATTAAACTGAAAATATTAACTCTTATCTTTTTAAATAACCAACTAAAGTTATATCTTATTAGTTATTATTTAAAATATTATATACTACTTGAATAATAAATATAATTAAATAAAATATTTTCTATTTCTTATTTAAAATAAGAAAAATATATAAATGTTGTCTTGTTTTATTAATTATTTATAAAATTATAAGTCAAAATAAAATTTAAAAAATATTAAAATCTTTTGTAACAGACTGTATATAAAGTATTTTTATTTTATTTATTAATTTAAAAAATAAATTTATATTTAAAGATATTATTTTAATTTTTCAATAAAATAATTTTATAATTTTACAATTTTAAAATTAATTTGTTAATATTTAAGAGTTTTTTAATAGAAAAATTTAATTTAAGTATAATTAATATTTTAATCATAAAATAAAAAATAATTAAACAAATAATAAATTTGAATAAAAAAAATTTTGGTTTAATTAATATAATATATAATATTAAAAAAAAATTTATGAGTTTTATTAAATAAAACCCAAAAAACAATTGTTAATTATTGTTTTACAATAATAATTAAGAATAATAAAAAAATTTTAATATAAAAAATTTAAGATTTACAAAAAAAATATTATTAAAAAAACCAATTTAATAGTTAAGTATTTATAAAAAATTTCTTTTATATTAATGTATTTTTTTAAAAAATATTTTCAATCTTATAAGAAATTTGTTATTTTAACTGATAAATATTTTTATTTATATTTAAAAAAGAAAAAATAAGAATTGTTTTGAAAATTTAAATATTTGTTATATAATTTATAAAAAATATTTAAGTTTAATAAAATATTTTTTTTAAATGTTAAGCTAATTATTTTTTATAAAAAATTAATAAATTAAAAAATTTATATTATAATAATAATAATATATTATTATTATTATTATTTTATTTATTTATATTAGTTATAATTCTGGCCGGGCTTATAATAATTCTAGTCTAGCTTTTTATAATTCTGGCCTAATGATCTGCATAATTTTGGTCAAAAACGTTGAGTTGGTTGCATAATTAAATGTCGGGGATGATGCAAGTGTGGGTCATGATCTTGTTATTTCTTACACGACACGTTTTGATAAAGGTAAATATTGTATTTCGTTATTTTTTATTATGCCTCGCTTTCGCTATGATATAACCCTTGAATAAGTATCGTTTTTCTTGAAGTCAGAACTCGTAAAGCGAGTTGTGATGTCTAATCTTCTCTATGAGCGAAACGTTGAATAGAAAGATGCGCATCTTACGCATGAGAATATATCTAATCTTTTTATTCTTTATTCTATTTAGATGTCAAGTAACGAGGGCAAATGATTTATTAAATAAAGTTTAGGCGTAGCAAAATTTATTATAATCAATTTATTAATTATTAATGCTAATGTGTTACATTCTTATAGTCATAAAATTGCACTTTATTGTATAGCAGTTTTTGTGATTCATCGGTTACCTTGTAAGCCCAAGCAATGCAATAATGCGCGGCGAGCAAGTGCCATTCTTCGAATTCATCCAAAAATTCCAATCTCGATATTCTAATGACAATAATATTAATAAAAAAACACCAAAATAAAAAATCATTATTGTCACGATGAGATGATACCGTGCGAGTTCTTTTGGGTCAATATAAGAATCATGAACTTTATTTATGTCAACAGCCTCTGCATGAATCCATCCGCGTGAAAGAAATCGCTCTTTCTGACTTTCTAGATCAGGATAAGCATGTATGCCGCGAAGTTCTATGTTCCGAAGTCTTAGGTTTTGTAACATGGTAGATCCGAATACATCATTTGGTAATATTTGCTCATAAACTATAAACATAGATGTTATTAAATTGGAAGCCGCCCATTCGACAATCTTGTTGGAATCATTCGAATCCATATAAATCATCACACATTCAGATAGAAACAAAGTTGGAATGCTTTGGATGTTTGAAAGAAAGAATACGTAATTGTAAAATTGTGCAGATTGGTTCAAAGCAAATTTCATAGTACCTGCGATCAAATCCATTGGATTCCATCCATGGAACCATTTCTTGGACGAATCCTCTAAGATCGCCCGAAAGCAAACAATAATCTGACGCGTAAATCTCTGTATTATCCTTCCCTATTTTTTTTTTTCAAATCGATAAATAATCACGAAGATCATTTAATGAGTTCTCAACTTAATCTGGTTTATGATTCTGACCTAGTTTTGCATCATCTCCAATCAAGTCAGATAACTCTTTGTGTTTTCGAATGGTCAGAACTTTTTTTGCTGTAATCTCGGGAAAGTCGATCTCGAAATATTTGTGGAATTTTCGCGACAAAGACTTTTTTCGTAGGACACAATTATCTGAATTAACCTATCTGTCATTAGCTGCAAAAAAGAGAAGATCAATCGAACCTTCAGATGAAAATATCTCGTGTCCGATCCAGCACCAAGCGAAACTATTTGTTTCTTTACATCATCAATTTCTAAAAACTTTATAATCAAGGTATCCAACCCTATGTTACGAACGTATGTTCCTGTATTTTTATTTTTAAAGTTAATTTTTATATATCATGAGCAAGGGCCCAATCATTAAGGTGATGTCGATTTACCTCTATTAATAATGGGTGACCTTCTGGCAGGTCTTCTAACAAACCATTTGACATATTCGTCCTTGATGTATCCCATGTTTACTGCCGAACTTTTCGTAGTAAAGTACTCATTATTTTTGTGCACATCTACTTGCACATGTGGACACTTTAAATAACTTACAGTTTGCTCGTAACGGCGTCTTCATCGGTTCCGCGAATAACATCATCTTGATTAGAAGTGTTAAGTTTTCGAGAAGTCATTATGTGGAGATAGTTTATTACATAGTATTTAAAGAACTATCGTATCAACAGCCCGATCCGCTGATAATCAGAATTTAATTGTCACGTCTCTGATCTTTATATCATCCGCATCTTTCTTTTTTTAAATACGTAATGTTATCGAATTTACATTTATCTCGATTGATCCGTTCTCTATCAACAACACCGACAAGATCCTTACACTATTCACCACATTTTGTCAACTCATTGAAATACAAAAAATACAAGGCTCCAAAGGATCCCTCAAAACTTCCAGAGGTACCAGAGACTTTTGCTAAATATGAAAAATTAGCCAGTAAAGAGTCAACATGGACCTTTGTCACTTCACCCACGCGGGTTAACACTTCGATAATTCAACGCAAAGGATCTTTGCTATCAAGGCGACATCCGCGTCTCAAGCCAAAGAATCTACCTGACAAATGGGCGTTGCAGTTGAACCGAAAATTACCGTGGACCGAAAAATCTATTAGAATAGGTGTTATTGCTAAAAAAAAAGGTATGATGGCGTTATGGGACGAATGGGGTGTAAGACAGCCTTGTACAGTTTTACAGGTGATTTTCGGATGGTTTTTGTTACAAAATGACTTTGTTCGAGCGCATCACCGCGAATCTAATATCATCTTTCACCTTTAACACTCAAGTTGGAAAATGTTCAAGTAGTACAAATCAAGGAAAATGCCAAATTTGTTAGTCCAGATTTAGTATCTGTTCAAGTTGGTTGTACAGATAAGAAAAAAAATGTACCGAGGCCTCAGCTAGGCCATTTCAAATCCGCCGGTGTACCTCCAAAATGGAAATTAATGGAATTCCATGTAACTCCTGATGCTGTTCTTCCCGTTGGTGAGTTACACGCCTGCTTTCAGCAGTGTTGCTTTGAAAGTCCACTAACTCATATTTTTGTGTTAGGTACTGAAATTAGAGCGGCCCATTTCGTTCCGGGACAATATGTTGACTTACAGGCACCAACGTAGGAGTTCCCGTTTTTAGGAAGATTTGTCGATAACATAATTTCCTTTTGGTAATTTTTGTATATAATATATACTCAAATAGGCTTGGAAAAGGTTTCGCTGGTGTAATGAAACGATGGGGTTTCAAAGGGTTGCCCGCATCGCATGGTACCTCCCTTGCTCATCGATCGGCCGGTTCCACGGGTCAAAACCAGGTTTGCGAAAATCATTTCAACTGTGCATCTCCTCCCATATGTACGATCTTCTGACCATCACTTTTAATTAGTCTCCAGGTAGAGTCTTCAAGGGTAAAAAGATGGCGGGCAGAATGGGAGGAAAAAATTGCACCGTGGTTAATGCCAAGGTTCTAAAAATAGATAATGTCCTGAATTTGATCTACGTCAAAGGACCAGTTCCAGGGTATGACGATCAATTTGTTAGGATTAGGGATTCTGTGAATAAGAAAGGGGCTGCATGTTTTCCATCTGACTGCATTCCACCACCCTTTCCTACTATTGATCCAAGTGTAGAAAAATTCATGCCTAGAGAATTGGTAACAAAAACTGGTGGTACCGATCCTTTCGCTTTAAAGGAATCTTGATGTTATTAAATTAAGAAAAAATATTTTTTTATTGTTCTTACAACTGATGAATAACGAATGATAAGCTTTCTCCATGCGGGTGTAAATAAGTTATGTAAAACCCAAGATAACAATTAATTCGTGATTACATATTAACTTTACTATAAACGAAAAATTTGATTGATATCAATATGTTGAAGTAGACGTTGCTATTTTATAAAGGAGTTGTTTGATTTATCGGCTTTGGTCGATCTATAATAAATATTGTCTTTTACTATCGATTATTCCACAATTATATGAATCAAAATTTTCATTTTATGATCCCACGCTTACTTTTATATTGTGGTTGTCGCTCGTAAGCATTTGGGCTGTTACTTCGGCAACGTCGATCAGAACTTTTGCGACAACCGCCGTCACTTCCGTTTTGGTGTTCATGTTCATGATCCGAGTCTTCAGAGTCGCTGCTGGATTCGTCGGACGAAGATTCGTCAAACCGCTTTGGCTTGTGGTAAATACAACAAACTAAAATAATGTTAAATAAAACGTTGTAGTGAATGTGCTTATTACATAGTTCAACTGGGTTGCGTAAAGATAAGTAGAATAGAATATATACTTTTTGACTTTTTCTTGCCCATGCCTTCGTTGTCAACGACTCCGTTATCCCACTTGACTTTCCTATTGTTTTGCCCGCCACCACGGAGTTTTAAAGTTCCGACCGATTGTAACTGATCACTATTCTCTTCCGAAGGATCTTGTCTATCAACTTCGGCGAGCTCTTCTGGGTGGATCGTCATGGTTCTTGACCCGTAAGTCGCCGGCGGACCTGATCAGAAAGAGGTTATGAAACCATCGAAGAAATGTTTCGCATAACTTCAGAAGTGATATGGGTAAATACCGGGTGGATTCGTCGTGCGCGTGCGATATCTCAAAGAATCTCCTGCTGCCATCTTTAGGTTATTTGATAAGTAAGTGCTGAAAAACGGTAGGTGTTTAAGTTGAAGGAAGTTTTAAAATATCTTGAACAGCTAACAAACAATCACTTTTTATATTCGATTTGCAGGTTATCAGTTAAATCTAAAAAAAGTATGCGTATCTTATATGTGCATCATACCTATTGCATTGCCGAAATTGTGATACAAACATACACAAACAACATTGCATCACTAATTTGCTCTTACCATTATTGTATTCTATGTTTACCTCGAAATGTCGGATTACAAAATTGCATCTAAAGGAAAGTTAAGTTTCAAAGGTGATAAATCTTCCAGGTAAGCTGTCTTTTTTGCTAGAACCTGGATAGTAGTTCGCATTTTAATTTCATTTTTTCAAAAAGAAAGAAGAAAAAGCGTAAGGCAGAAGAGTCCCTCGAGGAAGAAGCCAACAGAGAAGGTAAACTGTAGTCTGCCTCTCATTATTGTACATGCTTTGTTGATCTTTTTTTTTTTTCATTTAGGTTGGGTTCGTGTCGCGACAGAGGATGACCTCATCGGTCCCCTATTTTTCATATTCAACAGTGAACCACTTTCCTGTCTTTATTGTTCCGAGAAAGATAACACGATCGGTGTTCGTTCTCTACCCCCGAACCAACAACTTATAGGTGGTGAACCAGAAGAGGTATCTTCGGTTTTCGTGGGTGCCAAAGTTGCTGGTTCGGAATCTCGCATCACCTTGAAAACTTTTTCGGGAAAATATCTAGCCTCCGACAAATTTGGCATAATCACAGCCGATCGAGAGGCCATTGGCCCACAGGAAGAATGGACACTCGTTATAAGGAATGATGGGGTGGCATTACAGAGTTATTATGACAAATTTTTAAGCGTTGACGAGATTGCCGATGGCGGATTCAGGTTAAGAGCGGATGCGGAGTCAATAGGATTTTGCGAAACTTGGATCGTCAAGTGTCAAGCGAGATTCCGCAAGAAAGCAAAGAGCGATAAGAAGGAGGTCAGGAAAATCGATGAACTTGAAATTGAACAGATGTTAGTATATGCGTGGACTCAATTTCTGCAACCATGTTAAGACATTTAGAATCTCAAGTATATTATTGTGTTTTGCAGAAAAAAATACCAAACCTGGGGTGGAGGTAGAATCAAGACCACCAAGGAAGATGTAACTGAATTAAGAAAGGCAAAAAAAGAAGGGAAAATGGCCGAAGCGTAAGCATAATATCAATCTCATTCTAATAAATATGGTTCTCTTCTAGTATATCTCACTTTATTTCTTTCCGAACAGGTTACTTGATCGTCGTGAAAAGGTCAAAGCTGACCGTTATTGTAAATAACAGAATGCTGATAATCTAAATCGAGGCAACGGCGCGTGTTAGGATCAACATGTATTACTAAACTGTTATCTGAATTGCTGTTCTACTATTTCGGAAATTCGATTTAAATTTAAATTAATCATGATCACTTTGGCGAAATCAGTTTGTACTATATCACCCCAGTTATCCACCCCCAAGAAAGTCACCTTCTCGGGTCAGCCGGGCTGAACCATTTTCGATTTTGGCCCGAATTATGAAATTCATATGGTCACATGGCTGGATTTATAAATGATATAAATGTCGATCAGATATCGAAAATTTTTTTTTAGATTTACTCTCGCAATTCTGTGTAAATTATAAATCACAAAGGAAATGTCAATAGGCACTAAAATAACAGATCTCGCACATAAATCTCTAGTGTTTGCGCTATTTGGTATTACAGGTAAATGGAACTCAGCCTCATAGAAATCCTGAAATATTTATGTCGCATTAGGCGTGATTTTAGCACCTTGAATTCATTCTTATTTATCGATCGATGACTTGGTTAGATAGCAGATGGTGAAATAAATTAACACATTCTCCTTTTTACGCGCCAGTCTATGGTTCCATAAGAATAGGTATTCAGTTCAATAAAAGGATCGCACAAGGCAAAGAATGGGCTACGCGAAAAGAATTGGTTCGTCTCGGATTCTATCATATCAACCTTCAATTGATGTCTTTCGTTCACTTCGACTATAATAACTCTGACTGACCTTGTATGCATTGATTTTTCTTTTTCTGTTTTCACGTGAATCAAAAGGAACAACTTACCCAAGGTGGTTCACAAGAAAATTCTACTAATGATAGTAATTCGACCTTAAAATGACATGTGCTCCATATGTGATCGAGTGATAGAGTTTAGCTTGGCGCATGATTTACTTTTTTCACTATACTTTTTTTTTCTGACGTCAAATTCACCAAAATCTCGAGGTAAACAACGTAACATGAATCATAATCATGACTATTTTTTCCCAGAAAATTCTATCTTGTATCATCTTGATTACTTGTGTATTTACCGAAAACATTCTAAATCCAATAATTGTTCAAAGCGAAAAATTCTATTCAAAGTGGTTTAATGGAGAAAAACATAAAAATATGCGATTTATCGGCGTTTCCTTTTATCAGATTCTCAAATTTAATTATAACCAATTAAACTTCTTCTTCCGATCACTTCTCCGATAGCGAAAAATCCCAAACATTCCAAGGACCGTACTCCGAATATTTTAATGTCCTTAACGCTAGCGTTTTTAATGTAACTCCATTTAAGGGATTTGAGTGCTTCCCAGGCCTCCGAGATTTGAGATTGGTTGGGAGGACGAAGATTCTCCTTGATGTAAACTTCCTTTGCTAACTCCTTTAGAACCTTGGCGTTGTAAACAATTGGTTTTCGAAGCTCTGCAATGTGGAAGAATTCAAAGGCGATGGTAAAAAATATGAATAGAATCGAGCAAAAAAAAATTTTGAATTCAAAAATATATTACCGGCAAATTTGCTGAAAGCACCTTTGGTGGTATTGCTAGCTTTCTCGGCAGTGGTTAAACCACGTGCAAAGAAACCTTGAAATGCGTTGGATCTTGCGGCAAACTTTGCAGTGGTTCTGGAAAAGATCGTAAGGACCATAATCGATTGTTGAACGAATTTCCGAAAGAGATGGATGAAACTTATCTAATCGATCACGTGAAAAACCGAGTCTCAATTATAGGACTGACAAATTGCAAATGTCGATGCACTATTCCTGATATGTAGTGAACTTCATTAATACAATTTGTGATCTTTTCAGTATAAAGAACACCTGCAAAAACCGGGACTATGTCCCAATTATGAGAAAAAGTATGGGATGATCCAATATTTAATTATTGATCCTCTAATGTTTTTGCGCGTTTCGTTTGAAAAAAAAAAAAATTTAGTTATGAATGACTATTACTTTATTGAGAAACTCGCGTATTTTGTGACAGCCTTTGCTCCCTCCGAAATGGCATGCTTTGCTAATTTCTCTGGCAATAACAGGCGGATGGCCGTTTGAACTTCTCTTGAAGTAATGGTCGAATCCTCCTTATACGCTGCAAGCTTAAAAGTTTCGCTGGCGATATAGACAAAGATGTCATTGATAAACGAATTGAGTATAGACATGGTCCTAATCGAAATATCTGTGTTAGGATGAACCTACGTAAAAAAAAATCAAAATCATTTGCATGCAACTTTAACGAAGATGAGAAATGGATTTCCCACTGAATGTTGAGAGCAAAGACTGAAAATTAATATATACATCTTTTAGTATTTTATATAGATGACTCGAGAAGGCCTCCTTGTGCACCTCTCTCTTTCTAACTCCACCTTTGGTTTTCTTCCCTTTTGGTGCCTTGGCTGTTACCTTTGCTGGGGATTTACCAACAGGAGTTTTGGTGGCAGTTGTACTAGCAGTCTAGTAGATTTGGTTGACTTAAAAAGACTATACACTGTATATAAAATGTACAATGAAAATACTGTATGTAAAATGTGAATTCAGATATAACTTGGTTATGTGAATTGTATCACATGACTGACTCTTTGAAAGATTTTTAAACCTCAATTTCATCACACCTGCGGTCTCGAAGAAATTGTATCCATTCATGGGAAATAATTAATTTAATCTTCTTTATTAATAAGATTTCTAATTTTCCTTGGTCAATTAATTGTTAATTTATAAACTTAACTTATTATAAAAAGTAATATCATTCTTAAAATAAATTGCATTCATTATGTAATGTATACTATATGTTGATTTATTATCGCTATATATAATGATTGTTTGATAGTGTTTGACACATGACTCGATTTTGAGTCCTCATATGACCTCAGTCAGAGGATTACGTAGTTGTAATTGCTTTTGCAGCTATGGCCGACATTGAAGAGCAACTCGTCTCGATCGCGGGAATTCCCTCGCAAAAGGATAAAACCGCCAAATACCGTTCGCTACTGGAAACGGTTCTTACCTCTTCGGCAAACGAATCAATTCTAGCGGAAGAATTGGAAAAGTTTGTTGATCACATAGTGCAGGAGCAAGTTGGTTTGGTGGTCTCTCGCCAAGTGTTAACGGAATTCGTGCAGGGCGTTGATAAGATAGAAAACTCTGAAATCAAAAAGCGTGTATTACACTTTGCGCTGGGAAAAGTCCAACCTAGAGTTGTGAGCTTCGAAGAACAGGTAACAGGTTAAACTGATTCAAGTGCCCAATGTTTCGAAAAGCCTCGACCAATTTTCTCGCAATGAATGAAATAGATATTTCTTTGCAGATCTCGACACTTCGCGAAAAATTAGCAGAAATTTACGAGAACGAAGAGAGTTGGCTTGAAGCCGCCAAAGTATTACAAGGGATTCCGCTGGATTCTGGGCATCGGTACCTGGTCTCTTGGGATTTTATACTTTCTAAAGCCTATTTGTTTCATTTACACGTTTTCTCTTTTTATAAGAACGATCTCAGATGAATATAAACTTGGAATTTACATTAAAATTGTCCGACTTCTTTTGGAAGAGGATGAGGCCGTATCGGCCGAAACTTATCTTAGTCGCGCCGCGTTACTGATACCCGGTTGTAAAGATCAAGTTATCAATTTAACGTTTAAATTGTCACAGGCAAAAATTTTTGATTTCAAGAGGAAATTTCTTGAAGCCAGCTCAAAATACCATGAATTGAGTTACGTCACTGAATTAGTGCCAGAAGAGCGGATTATTTGTCTGTCAGTGATCATTATCCCTAGAATTCTCTGTGAATTCGCATTTTCACAATTGTTGACGCGCATTAATGATTCTTTAATTATACCAGGAATGCGGCCATCACTTGTGCGGTGCTCACGGGAGCCGGTCCACAACGGTCGCGTATGTTGGCTACGCTCTATAAAGATGAACGGGTGCAACGTTTGCCACACTTTTCCATCCTAGAGAAAATGTACCTGGATCGTGTTTTGCGACCAAATGAAGTCAAAGGATTTGCCGAGACGCTCAAAGATCATCAGCGTGCTCGCCTAGCCGATGGTACAACGGTGCTTGATCGTGCCGTGATTGAACATAATCTCTTATCAGCCTCCATGATATACAACAATATCACATTCGAGGAGCTTGGATCCTTGTTAGCCATCACTCCCGATCAGGCTGAACAAATTGCTAGTTCGATGATAGAACAAAATCGCATGCAAGGGACGATCGATCAGATCGAGAGATTGATCTTTTTTGAAAGCAGTTCAGCAACTGGTCACGGAAAGTCAGTAGGGGGCATATTTGGGGCAAAATGGGACTCGGCGATTCAAAATGTGTGTCACCATGTAGAGGAGGTTGTGATCGCGATCGGCGCAAAATATCCAGAACTCATGCAAAAGGGTACATTTTAATATTTTAACCGGCGTTGCAGAGGATGAAGAAATATTTATGAATTCGACATTCTTTTGTTTCGTTTAATTAAATGATGGTCACGTAAACTCTGTGGTGAGAACCCTAAACAATTAACATCACGACTCTCAATGAGCGAGGATGGATAATCCTATTGTAAAAATCAATTTTATACAGTTTAATATAAGATCGCCACATCCAGCTTATTGGATTGGGGGCTTGATCGAATTTTGTGTGGTATCGATATAAAAAGAAAAAAAAAAAAAAAAAACCTTTTTTCACATCGATATTCCGATTAGTTTATTCTTTAAGCTAGTTGCAAAATTCGTTTACTTTGCTCAAGTTGATGTGCTTTTATCGTTTTTTAATATACGTATATTTTTTTAACTTCAGGCAATCATTCTTCTGGAGATAACACATAGCATGCAAGCACTAACAAAAAAAAGGAATCGAACTTTACTATCAACATTTCAAAATTAGAAGTAATTAGTCGTTTAATTAAATATACTAAAGGCCTTGAGATTAAATTAAATTATTGAAAAGATTTTCAATAAATTGAAGGGTTGAAAGTCTCAACGTTTCGATGCTTCTTTCTCCAATTTTTCGGCTTCCGCCTCCAATTGCGCCTTTTTGTTTTTCCTTAACTGTCGTTCTTCGTACCTGGTCGAGGAAAAAAAAACAATCAGAATTGCTTAGCCAAGAAGCAATATATATATATATATATATATAATTACCTCTTTCTATGTTCAATTATTCTTTCGATGATACTGTCGGTAGTCAAGTCTGCGGCGGGGTTTATTATTTCTTTGTAGATCCCTTTTTCTTTTGGAACCTAAATAAAGATGCGTTTGAATATACTGAAATTCGATGAGGTGTTAAACATGATATTTGATTAAACATTGCCTCCTTCACCTTGTACGGGTCTTCATCATTGATGTCAGGCAGAGAAGGGGTATTTCCATGAGCGACGATATCCACCTTGTAAACTTTAGACAATACGTTTTCGTCGACACTGTATGGTGCCCCGATGATGACTTCATCGACATACTATGATGCAAAGAAAAGAAAAATCAGGCTATCGTAAAAGAGAAAAAAGTTCATCCACCAATGAAGAACTTACTCTACACGCGAGAACGCTTAACACGCGTTCGTGTAAATTCATCAGTGGATAGTTTACACCCTTAATAGCATTAACCGTCTATTGGGATGGATATCAAAAGTAAGAGACCAATGTTGTTGGTTGAAGAAAAAAAAACGCCCGAGGTTGGAAGTCAAGACACAATTAATTAATCACCTGATCGTCATGAACGCCGACCAAAAGGTAATCACCCAGATCCTTGGCTCTTTTCAAGAACTCAATATGACCAACATGAAATAGATCAAAAGTTCCGTCGACATAAATAACCTTGTCCCCAGGATTCGGCTCCCTTCCTTCCGAAAATTGCACTATCCTTCTGGAAGTGGGTAAAAAATGTGAAATCTTTGTCTCAGGACTTTGCTTGGACGCACTGCTACTGAAGGTACTCAGATCTTCGTTATTGATAGAAGAAATGGAAGAACGACGATGGTGGTGATCACGTGTCATAAGCAACATGCGTCCCACGAGCTCCGTGGTGGAGACACCTTGAGTACGTTTGCATTCACGATAACGACCCGCATCTTTCACCGCCTGGTAACAGTCCGTCCCATCTGCAGCCGTGGTTATGTCATCACCATGGACACAAAAATCGCAATCATACTGATCCATTACATCGAGACTTGTGATGTAGGGTGCATCCGGAACCACGAGATCGACCCACTTGCAAGCAGCGACGGCAGCGTATCTGATTACCAAGAGATATCAGTAGGTGGCAATGAAGAAACATCATCGATCAATGTAGAAGACATATACCTTTCCTCCTCTTTCATGACAGTTGGACCTTTGTTTTTCTCGATTTCAGCATCCGAATGAACGCCTGCTACAAGGAAATCTCCCATTGCCTTCGCCTTAGTAAAACAGACGGGGGGCAAATAAATGATAGATATATCACGGGAAAAGGATATCTACCAAAATTTAATTACCTGACGCAAAGCATTGGCGTGACCATAATGCATCATGTCAAAGCAACCGTCTACCCACACCCTTTTCAGGACAATAGGCATACGCGTAACCATGTTAAAAGTCATATATAAAAGACAAAATTACAGCGTGCACCTTGCCATAAAACATTTACCTTATGGGTTTACGCTTTCTATTAGATGACATTATTTCGAATGGACGTTGCGATACTTGCTTCGATTTTGCTGCACGGCAGCTTGGTGTAGATGGTTTATTGGTTAAGTTGGTACGCTTTAACCATTCGCTGTTGAGGTCTCGGAGAAAATATGCGTGAGATAATCAGATCAGGATTGAAAATCACATGTTTTACGACACATTGTATAACATCAGGTTTGCTCGTGTAATCACATGGACAGAAAACGCATTTGCAAGAATATAAGGCAGCATTCATCCTGTCAGAAACACTTGTTGAGATTTTCGGTTAACCCGGTTCGAGTAATTGATGTTCGCCCCCAGCGCACCGGTCCAAACTCAGTGCCCTCGCACCTTATGCCTTCTCACCAAAGTGACGTGTAAAAACCGCAGCGAATCGGAAAACGCATAACCTTACAAACTTTTGAATTAATAATTTTTTCTAAATGCAAAGAATTTGGATAGTTGTATCCCATTTAAGGTTTACATAATACAACACAACACACACATATCGAATGATTCATTTTTTTTTTATTTTTTTTCATTAGCAAAAAGGTTAATAACGCAAACACCTGCATTTGATCATTGATTCTAATAATAATTTATCTAATTCGGATAAAACCGAATCGTACCGAATTTCCCTGTCCCCAAGTTCGGATCGAACTAAACCAAACTCTCTACATCCCTACAAGATCACATGCACATTACTGCCTAATGACGAAATGATATATGCGTTTGCCAAGTAATGAGTTATTCATGTGAAAAGTGAGTTTCTTTATAACAGTTGCATCAACCAGAGTAAGTTGCGAAAGATAGTGTAAATACAGATGGAGATAACGCAGATAGCGTAGTTTTCTGGAGATGGATAGATTGGGTCAATTTTTTTGTGACATCCGTAGATGGCAAGTGATTGGTTTTGATTAAGAGGGGAGAGTTGTTTATTTTGACTACATGTATTAATGGAGAATATGGTTTCGGAAGTAAAAATGGTTCTAGCGACATGATGATTGATTAACATAATGAAAAATGGTACAAATAAAAAAAACATATATAGAGATAAAAATAAATAACATATTGTATAATATACAGAGTTAAGTTATGTTAAAAGGTATTCGTATCAACACCTCATCTATCGTGATGCAATGAATGATAACAATGAATAGGAATGAATGGCGTTACTTAATGGAATGTCGACTTCTCCCGTTGTTTTTTGCGGTCGTTGTCCGCAGTCCTCCTTTGTTTTGTTATCCTTATTCGCCGAGAAGATCGTAGTAGTTGAGATGGTTGTCGGAAATCCACATGACACCATCAGTTGAATTCTCGGCTCTCCCTAACTCTTGTGTCATTTCATACTTAGATTTAATAATTTGAGCGTGAAAACTTTATTAATAATTACGAATTGTTTCTAATCTTTTGGTATTTTAAATATAACTGATGGCCTCGCAACTTTTTTAGATTACAGATACCTAAGATCGGGTAACAAACATCTAATTTCAGATAACGGGAATTTGAAAAAATAAAAAAGCCTTGTCGTTTTTTTTATTTTGTCTTGCCACCAAGGTGTCCATTTCTGTTCACATCGACACCATCGAAATATTTTTGAAAGAACTCCTCCCAATCATCTCCTAACATGGAAATCCTATCCCTCACACCGTTTTTCACTTGTGCCCAAACGCGCGATGTTCGGAAGACTCTCCGGGTATCATCGTAGAACGTAAGGACGTATGAGGTGCAGAATATGAAACAAACGGTCGTTATACAGAATAAATATATCACTGTGAGAGAGGTAACTTGCACCAAGGTCGAAGAGAGTAGACGGCGCGGTATGTTTAGAGGAAAATGCAGAACCGAAGCTAAACCTTTTGGTGAATTCTTTTCCCTCTTGAGATTATTTCGAACACTGGTGGTTGTCGCGGCAGTGCTTGAGATTGACGAAGAAGGTTGCGCTGGTGATACGGAATAAAATTGGTGGTTGTTATGAGAAGCTTGCCCAAAGGCTGAAGAACGAAACGAAGTTCCCGGGCGATAGTCTGTGTAGTCCATGTCATCGTAAGACGACGGTGGGGGCGAATTCGTTCGGGGTGACATTACTTTGAAAGGGTTTTCTATTAGTTTTGAAAGGGTGAACGTAAATTTGATATTTATTTCTTTTCCCGACAGTTTTTTATCAAGATGTTCAGATAAAAAAAAAAATGACAGAAAGTTGATAATAATAATAATTTTTTATTTCGATTGAATATTTTTAGATTGTAACTTTTCAAAAGATAAAAAGTAAATTGGGTCAAGAGGCTTTCGGAAAAAAATGTGAACACAAGCTTTATAAACCAAGGGTCTACCGACTACAATATGTATATAGTAACTGGCGATTGATTGAGAAAAAAAAAAAAAATTTTTTTTATATCGTTTTCTTTCTTTCAGGCGTTTGTACTGCAGAGGGTTTCCAAATATTATCAAAATCACAAGGATTCGGAGTTCACTGATGCCATCTTTTTGCTCATTTATGATAATTGGCTGATCGTAACTGTGAAGAGTGGCTTGGTGCTATACCAATTACACTAAACATCTGATTACAATCTACAAAATTATATGTTTTGTGCCTATTACTTCATTGTTGTCTGACAATTAGACCTTTTCTTATCACTTGTTCAAAACTTGCGCGTGGTCTTTATGTTAATAGCAACGTGAAGGTCTCCTTAGTATAGGTAGACGATTCAACAATCCGGCACCGTCTTTGCCCAATGGGTTTAAGCTCTCCCTCTCACATCCGCCCATCCGCCTATCCGTCGATGCACTGTGACCATTTGTTCCAGGTCAAGAGTACTTTCCAACATGTCGATTTTACATGTTTGGATCTTATTTCGGGAATTTCACACTGGCTTCCACATAAATACGAATACAGAATTACCTCGCATATGAGTCAACTCAACAATCCTTTAGGTGGCTGGTTGGCATTTTCATGCGTTTGGATTATGTGCCTTCCCACTTACATATTTAACAAACAATTTATGCATCTCTGACCTCCTGTATAAAAAAAGTAAATTTGCGTTTCTTGTGTTTGCGTCCCCGGTTCCACAAATATCAACTCTGGGTAATTTCGTGTTTAATCGGTTATCCGCTATTGTGTGTTTTTTTTAAAAATAGTAATGCTTTTCTTTCTCTCAAATAAATTTCCGGTTTCATTCATTGACATGTTCAACTGCGATGATTCAAATCGGCCATAAATGATGCGTATGTTTTGCATTTTTAAAAAAGAATCACTGCATTCTAACCGTCAACCCGATTTTTACAAATTCTTTGGCATTCGAAAAAACTCTCCCTTCATAAAAGAATTTCGATCTCAAGAATGCGCCGAGGGAAAATAATTCTTTGTTGATCAATTCATCACACAATGCGTTATATTGTATAGTTAAAAAACAAATACTGCGCACATACCCCACATACGGTATATTTGTTTTATTACTATTATATATATGGTCATCTGTGTATATTTAATTTATTATCAACCAGGAAATTATAATAGCCGATATGACTCTTATCAATAAGTGGTCTCTTTTACGATATCAAAGGTCTGGTGTTAATAAACAAATCGATTACATCCATCATCAATAAGATTCGATTCAATGATATTAGATTTAATGATATTAGATTCAATGATATTAAATTCAATAAGATTCGATCAATGATTATTAAAAATGTGGTTTACAGAAAATTAAACAATGACATTCTTTTTTATGCAGCATGTCATGTCATCTTTCCATGATAGATGGTTTAGAAAAAACTTGTATTATCGTATTGTATGATTGATAAAAAGGAATTCTAAATAGCTTCATTAATCTTTTAAAATTGTATTAGATACAAGACCTTATTGTTATATACTGTATATTAAACTGCTTGTATAAATGTATTGTAAATTTGATATCGCAATAATTTCTTTAAATAAATACAATTTAGCTATCAAGAATATATTTTGCTATTTGTTATTATTGGATCTGAAAATAATATTTTTTTTTTTATTTAATTTTTAATATTAATAAAATAAAGTTATAAACAATTTTATTCAATTGAAATTTTTTAAAGTTAAGGTTTTAAAAAGTCATTAAAATAAATAATATATGTAATTATTTTTTTTATATAGTTAAACAAGTATATATGTTTATAATTAATAATATTATTAAATCTAATATTATATAAAATAAAATAGATGAATTAAATATTTTATTTATATTTCTTATTATATATTAATTTATTTATTTATTATTATTTAGAAATCTAAACTTTTTAAAAAATATTTAACAAAAACAAGTAAAAAAATATTAAGATTTTTAAATAATAATAATAATAATATTATTATTATTATAATAGGTAAACATTATTTCTTTATTTTATTTTATATATTAAAAATATATATTGTAAAATATATAATACTTTTTATATATAAATACAATAAATTAAATATTAATTTGCTTATAAAAATCAATTGATTATTATTGAAATTAAATTTTAAAATAATATATACTATTAAAAATTATCAAGTAACTATAAGTATCTATTCAATCAATATTAATAAAAAGAAAATTAAATTATTTATAAATTATTTTTATAATATACGTATTTAAAAAATTATAATTGTTTTGAATAAAAACTTTTGTAATAAAAAAAAATAAATCAATAATTATTATTATTTCTTGTATTATAAATAATAAAAAAAATTTATACAAGTTTGATTTAAAAATTATTTGATTGCTTCTAATTATAATAATAGATAAATATCAAAATTTTAAATCAAAATCAATTAATTTAATTTAAATAAAAATTAATTTTATGTTTTTTATATTTTATATTTAAATAAAAACAAATAAAAAAATTAAATTAAATTAAAATATATAAAACAATAAAATAAAATGATTAAAAAATTTTTATGATTTAATTTAATTTTATTATTATTTCTATAGTTTCTTTGTATCTTAATAAGCTTGTTATATTTTAATATATTTATTTATTTATTTATATATTATTTTTTTAAACTTCAAGTTTAATATTAACTATTGTTTGAAATTCTCGAAAAAATATAATATAAATAAATAAGTTTATAATTAATAAGCATTTATATTAAAATTATATATATTAAAATTAAAATATATATTAAAAATGTTTCTTTTATCAACCCAAAAAATAAATGTTTTCAAAATATTTTATTTATTTTTAATAATAAAGTTTATATACTTTTTTTAACAACATTGGTTTTCTAATCAACAAAGCAAGTAGCAATTATCACTTGTTTTATTTTTCCTTTTTAAAATACTTTTTTTGTTTATTTTTGTAACTAAATACAAAAAATCTATCTAAAAGACTTATAGCAAGAACACCTTCTTAGGAAGAAAGCTAATAAGAAAAAATATTCTTCAAAGGCTCTTAAGAAATTCAAGAATTTAAAGAAACAAAAATAAAAAAGTTTTCAGTCTCTCCATTATTTTTTTAACTTTATATTTTTTCTCTTTCAAATATATTTCTTTTTTTTTTTGTTTTTCTGAGAAATTTTGTCTACCTTAGTTTGACCCTGAATTTTTGGATACACCAAATCTTTTGAAAAATAATTGATTAAAATTACAGATTGATTAATTATATCAATCACAAAAAAAGTAAACAAAACATATACTTCTTATATGTTTTCAATTATGCAATACCAAATCAATGATGTAATTAGTTTTTGAAAGAGTTAAATAATTCTTAGTTAACTTTTCTTCTATTTTTAGACCTAGCCTGTCCATTAAAGATATAGTATAAGAGTATTAAGTAAAACAGAAGTTGTGAATAAAAGAGTAATGATTTCTTTTTTTATTTTTCTTTTCTTTTTTTTTTATTTTTCTATTCTTTCTTGAAAATAAAAAGTAATAACAAGATCTAAGTCCTATTCCAATTTGGCAACAAGTTAAAGTAGTAATATTTATTCTGAAAATAGTTGGAAAAAAAGATTTTAAAACTATTTACCAGTTAAATAAAGCAATAATTTTAGAAAAACATAACTTGAAAAAAAAATTAACAATAGAAAATTAACATCTCTTTTGATTAAAAGTCTTTAAGTATAAAGCTTCAAGAAATACTCTCCTAGAAATGTCCTTAAACATTCTTAAACATCAATTACTTTAATAGAAATAAATAGTCTGACTAACTACAGATAATAAAAAATCATAAGGAACTTGAGTTTTAAGTTTATTGGAATAACTTTTTCAATAATAGTTAAAATAAATGATAGTTTTTTTTTTACTTTTTTTTTTTATTCACTTCTTATATGCACAATTATACTGTTTTTTCTTTCTTATTCCTTTTCTAATTTCCTTTTTTTTTTATATAGTTTCTATAAGAGGGGATAATACAATAATCTGTAGATTATAATTTTATTGAAATATCAGGATTTTAATTTTTTCCAATAAGGAAACAATATTTCATCTCCATAAATTATATTTAGAGGCTTTAACTGTTAACAAGTGAGCTAGGTCGAGAAAATTTTTACTTTACAGGCATTCTCATACTTGTAATGGTTTGGTTTTTGATTAAATAAATAAACAACACTAATTTGATTATAAAATTAAATATATATATATACAGTATATATATATATATTGAAAATTAAAATTATATTGATTATAAAAAAACTCTTTCCCACTTCCCTTTTTGTACTTGAAATTTTCTTTTTTAAGTTGTTTACTTTTTCTCACTCTTTTTTTTTTTCTCTACATTCCTTTTCCCATACTATTTTATTCTTCTTCCTTATTTTTTTTTTTTTTCTATATACTTTTTTTTTTGCTTTATACCCTTCTCTTTATCTTTTTTCTTTTCTTTTATTGAAATCAGGTTTTCTCTTATTTCTGAAGATTTTCCTCTCTAGGCTTCTTTTTTTTTTAAAAACTTTACTTAATAACACCAATTCTCTAACTAGTTGACTCCCTTTTTTCAAGAACTATATCAAGAAGTATCAATTTTTTTTCAAGACATAGGCTTCAGAAAATTTTTTTCTTCATGGCTCTCAAGAAAAAGAATAGATGGTTTACCCTCTCCAAAAGATTGACATAACCATCATTACTATAATTAATGTTGTTTACTTATTGATAACTATACTAAATACATTTAAAAAACTGATGTATAACTATTGTTACTCAAATTCTCAAGGAGTTGTGCCTCACAGTATTCATATGAGATGGCAGCCAATATTAATGCAGAAACCACAAGGCCTATTAATAAAAACTAAGAAGCCTTTGAACAGAAACTAAGAGACCTTTGAATAGAAATCAAGAAACCTTTATATAGAAACTAGGAAACCTACAGGTAAAAGCAAGACTATTTATAGAAACTAAAAAGTCTATTTAAAGAAACTGAAAAGTCTATTTAAAGAAACTGAAAAGTCTACAAGTAAAAATCAAGAGGCCTGCAGGTGTTATACTGATAGTTGAGAAATTTAGTAGAGTAATATATTATGACCAAAAATTCTAATTACTTTTATAAGCAAAGTTGATAATGATAATGCAAGTTTCTTGATTATTTCTTAACAATATAGGTCCATGTATTAGGTCAAGTACAAACATCTATAAGAATATCCAACACACTCTATCCATTAGACACTTCTGCTACATTTGAAAAATGGATATATCAAATTCTCTTTGTAACTTGGAGGCCAACCTGTATAAAGTGATTACAGCACCTTCATATATAAAGATATCTAATCTCTTTTCATATTTCTATTACTTTCAATCTGGATATGACACAAATTATTCTAGCTTTTTGCTAGATACTATTCAAGATTTAATATAAAGCTTTAATATTTTTTTTCTTTGTTACTTGAATAGTTAATAAGTAGACAAGCTAGCATTAAACTTAGTAACCAATAATTACAAGAGATATTGTTACTTTCTTTATATAATAATTTTTCAAATTTACAATTTAATAAAGTGACAAGGTTTTTCTATTTTAAAAAAAAAAAAAATTATATTAATTATTTATAATATATAAAATGAAAAACTCTTTTTGCTAATTCTCTTGCTATCCCAAAAAACAGATGTTTTAAAGAAATTTTATATTTCTCTATAACAAAATCTATATATTTTTCTAATAATATTACTATTTAAAAACTTTAGTCTTTCCCTACTTGTTTCTTTTCCTCTTTGACATAAACTTTTTATATTTCTAAAAAAAAAAAAACTCTTTTCCGTACACAACATTTTTTTTAAAAATTTCCTTTTATAATAACTTTTTAAAAATTAAAGAAAAAAACATCTCTTTTGCTTCCCAATACCTACAAGTCCTTTATATCTTTCTAGTCTTCATTACAAAAGTTTCAAGAAAATCAAAAAAATATACTGGTGCATCAAGATAAGACCTCTGATCAGGAAGAAGCAAGTTTGTGAACCTTGCTCTCTTCTTGAATTGTATAAGGAAAGGCTCGTGACAATTATTTCTTTATAGATTTTCCTTGGGGCTTTTTTTATTTTTACTTCTTATCAATATACAAATACCTTTAAATACTTCTTTTCTTTTGCCAGAGGGTCTTTTTTTAATACAAAACACAAAACTTTACATCAAAACTATATATATTGTTGACTTGGAGAACCTGTAATATATACAAAGTATAACTTTCAATATCATCCAACATATTATACTGCGCCACAAAAATTTCAAAAAATCTTTTCAAAAAACTTTTTATCAAAAAACCATAATTAGCTTACCTCTGGTAACTGATCAACACTCTAGTTCTAATCAATCATATCTTATAAAATATCAAAACACATCTATCACATTTACTAAAGATCAATATAAACAACTTCAAAAATGAAAATCTATATAACCACATGATCTTTTACTATTAATAAACACCAAAACAACAATCACATCCTATCAAATATTAATCAAAAATCAATAACAATATATTACTATTATAAAATAACAATTAACAAGTCCAAACAATTATCAAAAAATTTTTTCAATATTTTTATTCTTTTTAAATGACAGCCTGGAAGTGGCTCATATTAACAATAGCCTGGAAATGACTCATATCAACCAACTTATATATTATCCAATCAATCACTACACAAATAATAACAAAATTATTTCTAATATTATCACCAATCAACTATTACCACTATGTATTACCAGCTATCAAGAATCTATGTCATCAATACTATTATATATTTTGGAGAGTAGCCTGACTATTTAGAAAGTATATCAACA
>CAJVPV010000248.1:0-24909 GCA_910591835.1 Acaulospora morrowiae
CTTCGCCATCGACGGAACTGAGTTCAGACATGGACCTCAGCTTGGAAAACCACATTTCCAGGTTCACAGAAATCAACAGTGCCATTAGTATCCAGTTATCAAACAATCAGAACAATAAAAGAAAGAAAAGACAAGGTACAAGATGGAAAAGTATATAAATAGACTAGACAAGATCAAAGAACTAATACAGGAGTTCATAGAAAGTGGGAAAAAATGGTTAGCACTTACAGTAAATAAAAACTTAATCTGGGTTTATAGCATATGATTTGTAGAGATGATCTGCAGGCTTTGACTTTATTAAACAAATGGGATCTTAATCCCAATTAATGGACGAGCAATATATCATCCCCATAAATTGCATTTAGAGACTCTTTGTCACAGACGAGTGAGCTGGGTCAGGGAAATTTATACATACAATTTATATTTGTAATAGTTCATTATGATTTAATAAATAAATAACACCAACCTGATTGAGAAAAAAAAAAAAAAAAAAGTGATAAAGTTTTCTTATGTTAAAAAAAAAAAAGAAATATTATAACTAATTTTTATTTCAAAAGTATTAATAATATCTTGACAGATTAATTGTTTTAAGAATATTTTAATGTTTTGTTTTACAAAACAAACAACAAATCATATAATAAAATAATTCTAATGAGTTTACTTTATAGTTTAAAAAAGTTATTTTATAAATTGTATTGCAAAAAAATTCGTTTGTAAAATTAAATAATATTAATATTTTTTAAATAAAACAATAATTTATTAATAAACTTTTTAAATAATAAAAATTTTTTATTTATAATACAAATTCAAATGTTTATAAAGAAATTACAAAAAATATAATAATAAAAAGTATTATATTTTATATAAATTAAAATATTATATTAAAAACTATTTGTTTAAAAATAATATTTAAAAAGTTTGTTAAAGATAAATAAATAATTTTTTAATATAAATTTTTTTTAAAAATTCAACATATTTTCATCTTATAAAGTACTTAAAATTTTTTTCTTATAATATAAAATGAAATACTGTTGTAATATAATTCTTATTTTCAAATATTATTAAAAAAAATTTTTTATTTGAAAATTTTTAAAATTTAAAAAAAAATAAATCATAAATATATTTTTATTAATTTTTCAAGTAAATTTAATTGAAAATACAATTTAAGGGATAAATATTTCTTATAATTTTTTATATGTATACATGACCTGTATCTCAAATAATTGTTTCAATACCTCTCCAAAAAAAATCTAGAGATTTATTATTATTGATAAGTAAATTATATCAAGTGAACTTCTACATGCAATCTCTATTGTAATAATTCAATGTGATTTAATAAACAAATGATTTGAGCTTGATTAAGAATTAAAAATATCAAAAATAAATTAATTAAATGGCACATACTTTTTATTTTGATAAAAATATAATTTAGGAAATAATTAAAATAATTGATTTATATTCTAGTTAATATTGATAATACTAATTATTGATTTAGAAAAATATCTAGGTACCAATAGAGATACCCATGCTAAACGATTGTTCATTTATGATCTATTATATATGAAAACTTTAAAAATAAACTAGGCCAAGTTGGGAAGTCGATCCATTCGGTCACTAGTCCAAGATTAGTTATTTACGGACGTTAAAGACTTGTAAATTCAATTCAAAAATCCGACGATTGTAAATCACGTAAAATCACGTTCGATTTTTCTTACGAAAAAGGAACAAATCAATATACTGTCTAATTAAAATTCTCGACCGTTTCAGAATCAACCATCAATTGAATAAGAAGCACCCAGTTAAAATGAGAAACCATGCGTTCGTCATTATTATTTCGCAATATGGAATTTTTTTTCATAGCGTTACATGATAGCTTCTGGAAAACACGTGAAAGTCACTCTACAGCCAAGAAAGACAAAGAGTCGAAGCATGACGCCGACCAGAGATTAACAGGAATTATTGAGAAATTTGTTTGAGATGCAACAGAAACTGAAAAAGATAACGGGTAAGACATCCTTGATTTAGATTATTGTCTATTTGTGATTTCCACGTATATTTAATTTCCTGAAGCCGAACTTCAAATTATAGTAAAGAGCCTTATACAAGTAACAGTGGGATGCGAAACATCCACGCAGGTAAGTTTATTCTAGGTTCCTCCCATTTCTGTGTCTTCTTCAATTCCCCTGATGTATAACACATTGTTACATCTATATCAAAAAGTAATTGACATATATATATATTTTTAATATAACATTTAAGCGATCGATTGCGCATAAATGAGTCATCAAATTCTTAACCTGATCAACACTTCTCCAAGTGCTCCGGTTGAATTCCCATCAATAAATTCCTCCGTATTGGCAAGCTATGGAATTTTCATAAGACTCTAGTTAAATTAAAAAAGCACATGCGAATCAGAGTGAAAAGCTTAAAATAGATCACCTGTAAATTCATGTATGAATCCACTGATACTAGATATCCTTTGTATTCCATACCCCATTTTAAACGAACAACTACAGGTTTTCCTGTTAGTTCTTGAAGAAATGGCTTTGGATTTACCGGTTGGAACTTTTGAAAACAACAAGACGACAAAGAGTTTTAAAGTTGTTAGGGAAAAAGGATAGTTTGCATAATGAAAGCAGAGAGAATAAAAGACAGGATATTTACTGCCATCTTATCGAAGACGGAATGAAAGGGTGGTTGATTACAGATTTGTGATGTTTTGTATTACAATAAATAAAATAAGTACGTATATGTACGTGGTAAAATTAAATTGTCGACGAATTAGAAAATCTTAAAAAATAATATGTTTGGTTAGACCCCAAACGTATAATAAGTGATAAATTATTTTGTACTCGTAATTCGCAAATTCTCCGTGATCGGTTGACCAATATTTCTGAGCTTTTCTTCTTCATTTTCATTTCGCATTATATACTCAATCATTTTTTAATTATATCTTTATCATTCTTTTAACAACATTAACTTTACTTTTATATGGGAAAACTCAAGAAGGGCTTGGCTTTGACTGTTGACCGTGACACTGATGACCCGGTGCGTCGTCCTCGACCAGCCTCCCAAGAAGGTTATAATTATCCAGAGGAACATAATAAACATACTGATGCACCACACTTAAAACGCCAACCAATGCGTCAATACGGTTCTTCTGCTTCTCTAGAAGTAAGGCACGAGCATAATCGTCAGCGGCGGGAGGAAGAGTTTTTCTCGGGTTCACAATCTCCACCAGATCGCCTTTCGCCCGAGGCTTTTCAGGCCCCGGAAGTTCCTGGGTCTCCATATGATATTTCGGACTATTATCGAAATACTATTCGCCAATCCAATAATGTACAATTGCCGGGGAAGTCCTCATTTTACACGGTCTGCTCCAATGCCTAGTCCACAATCGGCATCATCACTATTCGCACAAGGTTACGACATTCCTTTATCAGATGACAGCGAAGATGGTTCTTTTCTTTCATCACCGAATCCTTCTTCACAACCACCTTATCCAATTAATTCACCGCGTTCTCCATCCCCAATGCGTCCCCCCATTTCATTACCTCGACCCCCTGGACCTGTGCAACAATACTCAAATTTCTCAGCTCAAGTTCCAAGGCCCGGTCAAATGACAGTGCAACGCCCGATTCCGATTAATGCTGTTCCTCAAAGGCCACCGACGCAATACCCTTCTGAACAAAGGCCTCCAATGCAGAATATGAACGGTTTATCTTTGCAAAGACCGCCAGCGCAACATTCGAATAGTACATCACCTCAAAGATCTCCAGTACCGAATTCCCCTCAAAGGTCACCGATACCAAATTCTCCTCAAAGGCCGCCGATACCAAATTCTCCTCAAAGGCCTCCAGCACCAAATTCACTTCAAAGACCTCCGATTCTGCGTTCGAACAGCGCATCACCTCATGGACCTCCGAATATCGTGTTGTCTCAAAGGCCCCCGGCAGTACACCCAAATAACGTAGTACCTCAAAGACCACTGGCACCATATCCAAATAATGCATTACCCCAGAGACCTCCGGCATCACACCCAAGCAACGTATTACCTCAAAGACCTCCGATACCACACCCAAATAACACATTACCTCAAAGACCTCCGATACCACATCCAAACAACGCATTATCTCAGAGATCTCCGGTACCGCATTCAAACAGTACACCGCCTCAAAGGTCACCAATACCTCCTTCGAATAGTGCATCGTTTCCTCAAAAGTCTCCGATACCGCCTTCAAATGGTGCATCACCTCAAAGATCGCCGGTACCACACTCGGACAGCACCTCATCCCAGATATCGTCCCCAAATAATGCATCGCCGCAATGGTCCCCGACGTCGTATTCAAATGACGTGTCACCAAAAAGACCTCAAATACCACGTTCGAACAATGAACCACATCAGAGACCTCCGGCGCAATATTCGAATGTCATGTCGACTTCAAGATCAGTGCCTGCTCAATCATTAATAAGTCAATCTCCTGATAAAGATCAGCAGAGGCCAACTTTGCAACCTCAAAATGATGGTTTGAAACAAAGAATGGTTCCAAGTCCATCCTTAGATTCAGGTTCTCAGCGATTTCCACAAAGTTCACCGAGTGGTCCTTCCGTCGATTCACCTTCTGTGCAACCACCTTCTTCGCAATCACTAGAGCATGAAAATCAGCAAGCTGAAGATGGTGCATCTTTCGTTGCTAGAAATACAGAAACTATGGGCCAAACCCTTACAGCAGAGGAATATGTGACACAAGCAATAAAGTATCATGAAGAAAACGAACTTGAGAAGTCCACTGAATATTTTCGCCTTGCAGCAGAACAAGATAATATCATTGGAGTAGTACTCTATGGAATTGCTCTAAGACACGGATGGGTAAATAAAAAAAATAACAGATCAAAAATCAAAATTAAAGATTTGCTAATAGTTTTCATTACATGCGTTTAGGGATGTAAGAAGAACGCAGCATTAGCATTCAAATACTTACAAAAGGCAGCACAATCAGCCATTGGCATTTTGAATAGTATAAATAATACCATTAGCGCATCTCCTTTTAAAGGTGAACTAGTCTTGGCGATCTACGAATTAGGAATGTGTTTCAGACATGGATGGGGCGTTCCCAAAAATAAGGCTACAGCAGCTTTGTATTTCGAAATGGCCGCAAACATGGTAAACTTTCTTCCTATCACGTAATTAATGTATGATAACGCGTTATTTGAAATTAAGAAATAATGCGACCTTGTTGACTATAGGGAGATCCGGATGCACAAAATGATATCGGACTTTGTTATTATATGGGCGAAGGCGTCAAAAAAGATATGAAAACCGGTAAGCTGTTGATAATTCATTTTTCTCTGCCATTTTTCATATGTAGTTTTGTGATTGTATTAAATCCCAAATTATCCCTACACAGCTGCCAAATACTACAGAATGGCAGATGCACAGGGTCAAGGTACAATGGGAAATTCTTGGATTTTCAAAGAGAAATATAACGATTAAAATATTCAAGTCAAAAAATTTTATTGATGTGGTTTATTTTAATCTTTTTTCTTGTATTTGTTCTTTTATTTCGGCTGTACATATTGTTCGTTAATAATAGATTCCTTTCATAGATGTAAAAATAATTACCCCTTCATCCTTTAATTCAGCAAATATGCTTAGCTCTTATCCAAATTCACAGAAAAAAAACAAAAAAAAAACTGGTGTATCTGTCAATCATATTTTATTGCATCCGGAAAATTTCTTCAATATCACTGTGCATAACTTAGCAATTTATAATTTTTTAAAAAAAATGTTGTGATAAGAGTAAATGACATGATAGTTTACCCTCCTTTTACTTTTTTACTTTTTTTATTCTTAGTAGTTTTCTTTTCTACTTTTTCGGGTTTCCTTTTTTCTTTTGATTTTTGCTCGACGCATGCAGTCTTGACGAAAGAATACAAATGTATTAACATTGAATGAAATACAAGAAAATACATTAATGACGGGTCATTAAAAATTAAACTTACGTAGCCAGGAAAATCGAAATCGATTCCCAAACTCTGCAATCTTTTCCTCTTTATCTGATCTTTCTTTAATAAATTCCTCACTCGATTCATCTTTTCTTCTGGTGACCTCTTTCTGTTGTGCATCTGCATCGTTTCTTTTATGTATGGTCTGGGTTTAAACCCTTTATTTGCTCCCACCCACATGTATGGATTGATTTTTTCTGCCGGAATGAATTTACCTGAGCATCAATTGTTTCACAAAAAGTAAGATCGCAATAAACGATATAGGACGTTGGGTCAAATTAGGTTTTTGAATCCACGAATTTCACCTACATTGAAGCAAGCGATCACACATGATGTAGTTGTGCATCGTTTCGGCAACAATTTGGGCCACCTCTTCATGAGAAAACTCGATGAATGCGAAATGTCTCGATCTGCCCGTCTATTAGGTAATTTTTATACGGAGAAGTCTTAGACCGATGGATCCGCCTCGCGAAGAACAATTCGCTTTTTGTCTTAAAATGAACAGTTAACCTTTCTATTGCGATACAATTTCAATCGAGTCACCGTACCAAACTGACTAAAGTATTTTCTCATTTGACTTTCGTAGAACCCGTGAGGTATCCGACCAAGATATATAACGCCTCTTTTCTTTTTTTCACTCTTGAAAATGATTGGAAAAATGTTAAGCAACAAGTTAAAAAAATCAATCAAACACAGAATAAAAAGTTTGTGTTACGACACCTTGTCTTTGATCGAAGCTGTCCGCTTTCGCAAATTCTCCTCGTCTTTTTTTTCCAACGAGAAATCTTTACTTTTTTCAATCTCCTTCAAATCCTCTCTTTCCTCCTCCTCCGAGCTATCTTCACCTTCACTACTGTAATCGGACATGAGTTCTTCTAATTGATGAAACGTGTCTTCGTCTTTATTGTCCTTACTCATCGCGTCAAAATTTAAAAAAAAAAGTCGATTTTTTTTTTTTTTTTGTCATTTAATTATTATTATTTATTTGTACAAAAAATTTGATTGGTCAACGTCAAGAATCACGTAGTAGTCACATCGACATACAAAGTACCATATCAAAAATTTCTTTCTGTAACATACATTAAAATAAAAGATGAGTACTGAGAGTAAAACTTCCGAGGCAGAAAAGTCACTAGACATAACCATAACATCAGAGAAAGTTGACCAAAACTGCAACTCTCTGGAACAAAAGAATGCACAAAAAATCAATCCCCCAACCAAATTTAGCTTTTCCTTAACGAAGCCACCAGAAGTTCCGAAGTTGGATGATAATGTAACTCCGGTGGTCTCGAAGCAGGGAGCTAATGTGCCTTTAATTAATGAATTGAACGAAAATGGCTTGGTTGAACCCAGCATAACTACCACCGAGACCGGCGAAAATAAAAAGAAACGAAAAAGGAGTCGGTGGGATCAAGCCGGTTCAACAGCTAAAGAGGCTCCGGGATCAACTACTAATGCTGATACGAAAGTCGTTGCCGGAGAATTACTAACTCATTTGAAGAGCAGTTCAAGTGTCACAGTGTCGAACTCTGCTCGAACTGTTGTGCCGTCTCAACAAATATATACTTCGGATGAACGACAATTCGTAAAATATTCAGACACGTACAAACCTGGTATGGTACGTGTGGGCTCCAAATGGGTTTATCCTGAAGATGAGATTACGGAGGGAGGCACTTGGGAGCATAAAAAGCGAGCCGAAGAAATGAAGAAGACGGCGGGTAAATCTCATTTTGCTCCGATTACATAATTCGAATTTATTTGTGGAATAATTCTTGAAACTTTTGTTTTAAAATAGAGCAGGCTGCCTTATTAACTGCTTCGGCTGAGGCGAAGCGTGCTCACCATATCGCCGACTTTTTGCCCAAAGAAGAGTTGGAAAAATTTGAGCAAAAGGTCAAGGCTGTCAAAACCGGAGGTACGCCTCCCGAGTATGAGGACTATGCAAGTAACAAATTAGATCAGTCAAATATTGGATTCAAGATGTTGATGAAGCAAGGCTGGCAGGCGGGTACCGGATTGGGAAAATCGGGTGAAGGTATTGCCGCTCCCATCAACAAGTAAGCTACCGTCATCCTCTCTCGATTAGTGAATTGCAAACCGTAAAAAATATCCACCGCATATGGTTTCTTTTTATATTCAGAGCTGATTCGCGTCCTGCAAACGCGGGTCTAGGTCAATCAAAACCTGAGGGTGTTGAGGAAGAAGACGATGAATTTGAGATTTATCGTAAACGTATGATGCTTGCTTATAGATTCAGACCAAATCCTCTGGTATGTTACCATGCGTTTGCTTTTAAATATATGTCTATATATACTTGCTCAGGAATACATTTCCTATTCGATATTCCAATGAAATCTTTAATATGTCGATATTTCTCGCTGCATATCGTTCAAAAAAAAATGATGCTTGGGGACAAAAATTTTCACGGTTTTGATTTTTGTGCACTACTAACCATTTGCCCTTCCTAGAACAATCCCCGTCGACCATATTATTGAAACAGCTACACAATATATATATATATATATTTAGGCCTTCAAAATTGAGATTATTTTCTTTTTTTGTTGCATTCACCATCTCACACTCTCCTTTCTTTAGCGACTTTGTTTTTCACACACGTAAATATGATAACGATCTGGAGATTCTTATAAATACTCGGTTTTTTTATGTTTGGTCACACTTTTATCTAGAACATTCACTGAATAGCTTCTTGAGAATAATTTAATTTTGGGGGTTTGACGACGTCTGCTTTATTGTATATAACTAGTCAATCTGTGATACATCTTTTCTCTTCTGCATTAGATTTAAAGATTTATCAAATTGTAATTTTTTATCTGTTATTTATAAAGTTCGCCGATAATATTATGCATAAAAGTATGTTTTGCGCTGAACAATTTTTTTTACGTTTATCTTACATTCAAATGATCCATCGAGCTTACATACATTATGTAAACAAAAACTCATTTCTTATATAAAGTAAAAAGGAAAATGAAATTTAAAATTTTTTGTCAGGTATTGATATAAACGTGATCATTATTTTATTTATTATTTTTTTACAGATAAAAGCTATCTTTAATTTTTTAATATATTAAAAAATATGCGTTATCTCAACGGAAATTACCACACCCAAATTACTTTATGCTGTATGCATACAAGTTTCATTCTACATGCTGTACATATGCAGTATATTTTCTTTTTTTAAAAGATCATATTTGTATGGTACAAAAAAAATATATAATATAAAATAAACGGTATTTATTATTGATCGGCAGCTTTTGACAGGGAATACAGAGTCGTCGAATTAGAAATTTCATATGGTCTCAACAAGACATCTAACCATGGTAAGTTTACTGAAGCAACTTTAACAAACAATAATATATAATACATCATAGTTTAAAAAATACAAGAAAGGTTAGATTAAATTAAGGCTTTTGGCACTTATACAATATTTCTATTCTCGGAATCATCAATCACGACATTCGAATTCTCCTTCTCGAACCGTGATTCCTCCTCTTCCACATTTTTTTCTTTCCGTTTTGGAAATTCAAACGATTGGCCTTTAATCAAAGCCCAAATGTACATTCCGCCTAATCTCAATGCGAAGGAGAAGAATGTGAAGAACACTGCTCCAAATGGAGCAGCGATAAATGCTATCAACACAGAGTAATCATTACTATACAATCCATCGGGAAGCAAGATTAGGTTGATTCCGCTTGAAGCACTGTTGTAGTAAATTGCGCCAGTTGCGAACACACTAAACATCCCGCCGATCCCGCCGATCAAAGCATCACACCAGTTTAGGAAGTATAGAGAATCGGCGAGGCCAAGCAATACTGGTGGCATCGCGGCTGCGGCGAGAAGATCACCGATTAAGAAGACTTCAAGGACGTCGAGGTTTTTCAGACCAAGCCATACTGTGCAAGCAAAAAAAATGGGTTATCATCTTGCGTTGAACAACGGTATTTGCAAAACAAGAGATTGCTTACCGGCCGGTATGTTAAAAATTAGGGTCAAGGCACGGATTGCAATCAAAGGAAGTTTATTATTAAATAAATCGTTTGACATTGTAGCCACCATGGCACTTTGTAGAGTGTCGTAGGCCGAACAACTTAAGCTGACCGTTAATATCACAACGAAGGCCACCACCCAATCCGGAAGTAAAGAGAAAAGGGTGAAGAATGCCAAGTATCCTGGATTGGACCCATCATCGGTCCAAGTGCCAGCCCAATAAGCAATCATACCGGTAAATCCTATGATGAATAGTGTGGGGAACAACATGATACTTCCGTAGACTGTGGAAAGTACGAGTTCGCGATCATTTTTTGAGGCGAATGTTCTTTGCCAGTAACCCTACGAAAATATGAATGGTTAATTTTCCAATCCTTGAAAATTGCAACATCCCGATAAATCATATCGTACCTCGTGAAATAGATTAGCAAAGGTGACGGCGATAGGCATGATCCACGCCAACTCCCATCCCAATGTATTGGACTCTAGGAGATGACTGGGTCCGATTTTTGATGTGTCAATTTTCACGTCAACGCCGAAACCGATAGCCGAGATTACGAGGAGAATGATAATTGCCCAACCTTGTACGGAATCGGTAAGCAAAGATGCGCGAAAACCGCCATAGGCTATTTTATCACGAAAGTTGAATGGATTAATGTTGACCGCAATTGGATAAACAAAATTTTTTTTTACGCGTTATTAAAAAAAAAAAAAGAGAACCAACCAGTATAAATTGTGGTCGTCAAGGCAATCATTATGGTGGGTACGAGAGGATCCAAATTCGTCAAGTAGTTCAAGATAGCACCCACAGCAGAAAGTTCGCTGACCATATAACAGAACATGTACGCCATTGACATTAACGAAATATAGATTTGATTGATCCTTCCAAATCTTTCCAGTATGAATGTAGTCAACGTGAAACCCTCGGGACATTTTCGTCTCATCATAGGCCCGAGCCAGGCGAATATCCAAAGTGGAACGGTACTTCCGAATGCATACCAAAACACTCCAAGAAGACCCGCAAGGGTACCAACCTCGGGGTACGCGTAAAGAACCGAGGACCCGAGATCTAATGAAGATGACAAGATTCCACGAAGAAAAAAAAAAATTAGTCGCAAAATTATCTCAGGGCTTTGGGCAACTTCGACGTGCATTTAATAACTGAGGTGCATTTGAGCGAGTCTTTTACACACGCGCACATGTACAACCGAAATGTCACACACATAAATAGCCAAAAGAAAAAAATGAATGAATGAATGAGAAAAATTAGAAACGATACAACGCTACGAATAATTTGAAGCGGCAGCTTCCCTACGCAGGTATTACCCTGATCAGGTGATTACGGTGCTTTCTCAGCCCAACAATGATCTGTATCAAAAGTCAAACTCACGAATGAGAATCCTTTATGATACCATCGAAGTTGAGCACCCGTAGTGCCGATTCCGAACGAACGAAAATGATATATATTAGGCGTTCGAACCATCAGACATCATGTATTGTGAAAGCGAAACGACGCGATCGATGACAAAACTTACACCTGCGGGTTATTTGAATTTAATACACATACAGCGAGAATTAATGTAGTGCAACAAAATGGAATGCACCAAAGAGCGAGTACATCCGTCGAATTCGTTAACGAATTGAAGCATCAAGGCATAACTTTACATTCTGTGTCCCCAAGGAGAAACGTGGACATACCTGAATCACCAGTTGGGTAAAGAGATGTTGCCGCTCCAATTCAATTCTTCACTTTTTCAGATTCTAATTTTTCCCCAAGAGGATGGATGACTCACTTGAAGCAAACCAGTTGGCAGCCAAGGCAAGAGCTGTTTGAGTGCCAATTGAGGATAAAAAGTCCTGTTTGTTCTTGGTCTTGGTAAACCCGGCGTAAATGCCGACGAACAGGAAAGCAATCATGGTCAAGTAAATAAGAGCATTCGATAGAGCAGACGAAAGAGTCATTTTTTTCGTGTGGATCGTTGAATTCAAATGAGATGGTCTATTTCAAGACAGCTGGTCGACCCAAATTTGGTATTCAGACCACTTTTAATTTATTAATAATGCCTTTTTTTATTCAAAATATTGAAGATCTTGAATTCTAATATTCTGAATTCCGTTGTATAACCATCTCCTTTTATTTGTGAATTACGAATATCCGGTTTTATCAAAGGATCTTATCTATTCCTGAACATATGCGCCCGTTACACCATCACACATGTTTGATAAAGTTACATTATCTAATTAAAATTCAATCTTGGAAAAAATTTTTAAATGTTCGTAGAACACAGAATTGATCCTTTAATCTGCTTAATTAAATAATGCCAAGAAATACATTCGCCCATTTTTCGGTCAGTCAATTGGCTGAGATAACAAGGGATGTTTTATTTAAAGTTTTTATTTGAATTTCGTGAACGCAGAACACATTGCTCGCAATGTTAAATGTACAATTGAAATCGGTGTCGCCTTGGGCGTTCCTGATTTCGCCAACAGCGGAGAATCCGATGAATCAGTTGCTTAATCTTTTTTATCCACCAATTATACTTGGTTGATGATCATCTTAAGGAAAATTACAAGAACAAAAGTTTTTTCAAATATCCCTCCCACAAAAAAAGAAAAAAAACGAAACCACACAATCACAGATGAAAAATAATACCAAATAAATAAAAGAAACATCGCCACAAAAAAAAAAAAAAAAAACAAAAAAGCTATTAACAGGAAACCCCGGGGAAATTATTACGTAGGAAAGAAAAAATAATGATAAAGTAAAATTGAAAACTTTACTATGCTCATTCGCGTAACGATTAGAAACCCGGAAACTTGTCTCTATGCAAATCGTTACAAGGTTTCCCATAGGGCTCCCGTTCCTCCGGGTAAATATCGAAATTGCTGGCATCACCTTCACCACTAAAATGAGGAATGTAGGGTGCAGCCAACTCATTTCTTGCCAAACCATCCCAATCAAATCCTTTGAACCACGCATGATTTTTAATATCCATACTTCCACCTTTCAGATTTCCGTATCGTTTACTCAAATCGCTCGTCAACAACCGTTTTAGCAAGTCTTTAGCCGTCGATTCGAAAAACGACGGATATTTTATCCGACCCGCCAGTATTTTTTCATAAAGCTTCACATGATCATCGTCGTAAAACGGCGGATACCCGGCAAGCATCTCGAATATCAACACACCTAGGGAATACCAATCTACCGCCTTTCCGTATCCCTTGGATTGTATAATCTCGGGAGCCAGGTAATCAGGAGTGCCACATAATGTCCATGTGATATCTGGTACATGTTTTGCGAAACCGAAGTCTGTTATTTTTATATGGCCATTGCGATCCAGTAGTAGGTTTTCTGGTTTTAGGTCCCGATAGATGATGTCCTTAGAGTGTAGATATTCAAAGGCTAAAATTACTTCAGCCGCATAGAATTTTGCTACGTGATCTGGGAAACGCTAAAAAATTCGTGGTTCATATAAAAAAAAAATATATAAAAGTTGACGTATTAGATCACCATCAATTCACATCATCAATTGAATCACAATCAATTCCAATGCCTTGATCAATAATAATCACATTTTTATGGACGTATATATTGGTAATCCGTTTAAACCCTTTACAGTTCATACGTCTCTCCTCAACTTGCTCAAATGAACTCATCAATTAAATACCTGGTTCTTTCTTAGTATACTAAAAAGCTCACCGCCAACAACATAATCCATGACCATGTATAAATTGGCGCTGTCCTGAAAAGTACCCCAGAGGTTAACCAGAAACGGGTGATTGACTTGCTCCAAAATCTGTTTTTCGTTATTTGTGTGCTCCACCTGTTTCAGCCTGACCACCTCCGTTTTCTTCAACACCTTCATCGCATAGAACTTGCTATTATACTTGGACTGTACCAAATGAACTCTACCGAACGAGCCGGTGCCTAGTGTTCGACAGATGATGAAATCGGAAAGTAACAATTTCGAATTAGGACTTGGCGCATTTAAATCCCTGCTGGTTTGATGACTATGGTTGTGACGATTGTGTAGGGTGATGTCTACGTGACTACTGTTACTACTACTGCCATTGTTGAGTTGATGAGAGTGACCACCGCGTGAAGTGTGTTGCATTGTGTCGTCGTGGGGATGCTGTGTGGCTTGTAATTTGGCAAAGAAGTTTTGTTGTTGTGAGTAGACACTGTACGAAGAGGGCGTTGAGTAACTCGAAACACCAGCAGTGTTGTTGTTTGTTGTCGGCGTTATAGCGGTGGCCGATTGAATAGAGGAAGAGGATTGTTGTTGATTGTGGGCGAGATAATTGTTTTTTACTTTATTATTTATATTCTTTATTTTTGCGGATAATTGTTTACTCTTTATAGAAGAAGGATGTTGATAATTAGATGATGACACTAAAGGAGTAGATAAAGAAATGGAAGAGGAACTTTGTACATCATGGTTAATATTTTTTTTACTACTGCTGCTACTACTACTACTACTACCAAAAGTAGACTTTTTAGGAGACGAACGTTGTTGCTGTTGGGAAGTGGTAAGACTATTAGCAGTGCTATTGAGCATATTAATACTATTTTTATTATTTTACTGCAAACAACAAAAAAAAAAAAAAAATTAGGAAAAAAAGTTATGCAGAAAAGAATTTATGCGTGGATTGCGTACAACCGCTGGACGTCCCATTAACCTCATTAGGAAATGAAGATTTCACGTGATCAAAGAGATAGATTACCCATAAACGTTCACCAGCCGAAGTTCGAAGCCACGAGATCCGAGAGAATCTCGGGCGAATTATGCGGCGAATTTCGACTATTATGTGTTGAGAAAGGGGGATCGAGTGGAAAAGATTGTTTTGAAAAAAAAAAAGATAATAAAAATAAAATAAATTAAATTAAATTAATAATAATAATAATAATAATAATAATAATAATAATAATAATAATAAAAATGGTTGTATGTTGAATGAGTATTGAAGTATTGCATGAAGTGAAAACCCATTTTTCTTTCCTTTTTTTTAAACCCAAGTTGCAATGTTTTTTTCTTAACAGTCGAAATTAATTTAAAATTAATTCTAGCAAAATTAATCTGCATGACCTTTTTGCCTTAGTTTGTCTTTTTTAAACAATGCTGCCAGAAAAAGTGATGAACCATTCATTCATTTCATTACATCATGCAAATCCAGCTTCAGCTGAATTTTGTGTATTTAGCTCGCGCTGACTACTCCCTTTTTTCTCATCACCATTACCTCCCTATCCAACCACATTGCAAGGAACATGGATAACGAAACCATTTTGTTCAAAATTTTGGAATCAATAGAAGCCCTGAAAAAGGATCAAGACGCGCTCGTTGCAAAAGTACTTGTGCACTGAAAAAAAACCAAGTGTTTCAAGGCCGATACTTTTTTGTTGCACCTTTTTTTACCTTTTACTCTTATCCAACCCGTAATAGTTTGATACTTACAAAGCTCAAAATACTGACGAATTGAAAAAACTAGAAGAACGTCTGAAACAAAGCTCTGAGACAAAGAACAAGTATGAGGTCAAAGGTAATTATCATTCCCCGGTGATAGTCACTTTCAACGGGCACTTTGAAATGAAAACCCTCCATTTCCTGCTCTCTCCACAGACCAATCCACCAGTAAGATCGTATCAGATGTTCAGCAACCGAAAGTTGCTCCTACCTCCCAAAAAGGAACGGTAACTTCATCCTATCCCGATAGAGTCATTTTGACAAGTATGCTTGATACCATTTGCTTCATTAATATTTCAAGTTCTTGTACATGTTACAAATTATGTTGACAAGAGATCGACTTTAGCATATCCCGATCAATTTGGAATTAAGCCTATACCTCTTCGATGGGCCGAACTTGATCCAATTGTTCGTGGTCCGATCGTGGCTTCCCGTCATCCCTCAAGCATCAAAATTCGGTAAATCTCCCGCACGAACAATTGATTATTCACCGCAAATTTATCACCGACTTCTCTTTAAATGTAAATATCACTATTATTTATTAGCAATGCCATCGGTGCGTATGGTGGATCGTATTGTGTATACCGTGCATTAGCCGTCGCGATGGGCGCCCTTGATCCTAATCATCGCCCTGACTATCAGAACACCGAACCTACCGTTCAAATAGGACCTCATCATCAATGGGGAATATCGAATAAGATTGTTTCACTGGATCCTTTCGGTCACCTAACAACCACCTTGTTTAAAAGCCAAATAGAACAAGGACTTGACATACGTCCGACCATTGCCATCACCAAAGCACACATGAAACTGGCAGAAATCGAAAATTCGGTAAAATCGGGAATATTGCAGGTCGATGGTAATGTGGTGCTTAATGAGACGGGAGAGTTGGATGTGGTGAAAGCTGCTGTTGAGCCCGTTTGGTATTTACCCGGAGTTGCCGCACGCTTTGGTATCGACGAAGGTTTGCTACGTCGCGCGCTCTTCGAGGACACGGGTGGAATGTACCCGGAACTTATAACCCGTCCGGACCTCAAAATCTTCCTGCCCCCAATTGGGGGACTCACCGTGTACATATTTGGGAATCCAAGTTATGTCAGTGACCCGAGCAAACGACTAACTTTGAGGGTTCATGACGAGTGCAACGGTTCCGACGTATTCGGTTCGGACATCTGCACTTGCAGACCTTATTTGATTTACGGAATGGAAGAATGCGTCAAGGAAGCTCAAAATGGAGGATCAGGCGTAATTGTTTACTGTAAGATAAATTTTATTTCAATCTATGCAATTTTTATTTATGGGTGCTCAAAGAATTATTTATTTTTAGTTCGCAAGGAAGGGCGTGCCCTTGGAGAGGTGACCAAGTATCTCGTTTACAACGCCCGCAAACGTGCCACTGGAGGTGATACGGCCGACAACTATTTCTTACGCACAGGTGAATTTTAGATGTCTGACATTTAATACGCCTCCCATATACCATTCCACGAATACTGACATTTGATTGATAACAAGAAAACATTGCCGGTGTGAAAGATATGCGATTTCAAGCTTTGATGCCCGACGTCTTGAATTGGCTCGGAATCAAAAAGATTGACAGGATGATGTCAATGTCCAACATGAAGTACGAAGCTATTAGGGATTCGGGAATTCATATCATTGAACGCGTACCTATTCCAGATGATTTGATTCCACCAGACTCACGGTACGACTGAACACGAATTTATTTATTTACAGTTATCTAACGAGATAAACTTGAATATTAACCGCAAATATTTTAAACAGCGTTGAAATCGATGCTAAGATAGCGGATGGATACTTTAGTACAGGGAAAGTTCCCTCAAAAGAAGATCTTTCGAGGGTCAAAGGTAGAGAGTGGGATGACATACAGCATTAGTAAATTTTTCTATGTTGGTTTTTTTTTTCATCCCTATCAAATATTTATATTAGTATTATACCCTTTTTTTCTCTATTATCGAACTATTTATACATTGAAATCATTAATAATAAACTACAAATAATCACTCATGAAAACAATTGATTCCTAACCGTGCATTCCGCACATTTCGTCATGACATTTATTCTGAATCTGGTATTCCGTATCGACTGATCAAACGTTAAAAGAAATATTAGAAGAATATTCAATGGCGATAACAATTTTTTCATTAAATACCTTTTCAATTCTTTCAATTCCTCTTCCTTCTTTTGCAGATTCATCTTTTTGGTAACCTTATTAGGTTGATAGTACAGCACTATAAGATATCTACCCATTACGTTGAATCCGTTAAGATGATCGCATGCAGCTTTCGCATCGAATATATCTAGAAATTGAAGAATTCTGCGGTTCAACAGAGGAAAGAATATTGAAAGTCAAATACTAAATTTATCTTAACATACCCTCGTAAACGACGAAAGCCGTTCCGCGCGTATCTTTTTCGCTTCCCCTGAGAAAATATTGTCAATGGTTTTACGTGAAATCGTGGAAGGAAGAGGTACGGAAAAATACTCACAATCGGATCTGCCTTATGGCGCCGTACTTTCCAAAGATATCGTACATTTCTTCGGAGGTAATATTAAAAGGAAGGTTTCTAACGAACAACACGCGATTAACCTCTGGTGGTAGCCGGGCCTGAAAAGCAAAAACGTAAGCAGGTAAACTCGATAAAACGAAATTGTCGAAGGCGCTTACATTCCGACTTTTTGCTGAAGCTGCCATAGCCATGGTGAAAGAATTTTAGATTTCAAAGTTGCGGTTGATTGACAAAGGGAGAGTTTTTCTAGAAAGCTGATTGAATAAAGCTGTGTTACCGTATTTTATTAAATATTGCTTAACAGTAATATATATAATATAATTGGCTATAATTAAATAATTAAAATAAAATTTTAAATATGTTTTAATATTTATTTAAAATTTAAAATATTAAATGTTTAAATGTTTTTTTATAATTCTTTCATTTATTTTATAATAATATAATGATAACAATAATAATTTTTAATAAATTTATTAAGATTATTTACTGGTTATTTTGCATATTTGTTCAAATGCACACTATATATATACAATGTAATCATAAGTTTAATTAAATCAACTGACCATGCGATGTAAAAAAAGTTATTCCATATAAATATTAATTCATATACAAAGAAACGTCTGCTTAGTCATAATGTCAAACAACGTGGATTACGATGAAGAGGATGCCTTCCTTTATGGCACCTTGGGAAACGAAACAACCACAGCGCAAGGAGAAGAGGAAGGTAAACAAAATTCTGGACTTTCACCGTCAACCGGTCCCCATTAAATGCATAGATCTAGAAATTTTAAGAACATTCTTCGAGATTCCGAAAAAAAAATTTTTTTTTATTTCACAGCGTTCGTTGTAAAACAAGAAATATGTTTCGTTGTATCTTTATTACTATTAGTTTTAATTGTTGGTTTCATTATCTCTTATGCCATAGTGAATCCTTCTTCCAACAAGATAAAAAATGAAGAGATTGAAGGTACGGATAACTCACGTCTAATTCAACTGTATGTAGATAGTCTAGTATAGTTGGTTTCTCGTTGGTTTTCCTTTTCATCAATATTCTAGATATATAGCCACCTCATTTGTAATGAAACAGAGAACTCTAATAAAGAATTATTTTCTTTTGGTCAATATTTAACTGTCTTATTTGATCATTTCACGTATTATCTGGATCGTTTCGATAAAAATTTATGTATTGGCTCTCTCTCATCAGACGACGATCTCTTTGATCTATATGGGGACGAGTCAAAGTATGTGTGCAAATCTTTTTCTTACATTACGGAAATTTTATTAATCGACGTGACCAATAATTCTGCGTATTCTCTTTTTGTGGACTATTAAGTAATGAAATCAGTAAAGTGAATGAAGACTCGGGACAAATCGCAACAGATTCGGTTGCAATGTATGTGCAATCACAACCCGTGTTGAATGATAGTAATGGATCAAGTTCACTATGAATTAATAAAAAAACATCATCAATTTACATTCTTTCATTTATGAAGAAGCGAAGATGATAATGAAATTGGTCAAATTTATCAGGAGGAAATACAGTCTATTGATCCTATGGAACCGCTGGAAGAAAATGGTAACTCAGAAACACACCAGTTAGTGGAAGAGCAAGAACAGGAACAGACAAATAAAGAGGAAGAAATCGCAGAAGAAGAGGAGGAGGAAGAAGATAGTGAATCTGTACAACGAATTTTCAGCCATATAATGCATTTTCCTTTTCTTATTTGTTCAATTTAACAACTTCTATCAATCTTCGTTTAAAGGATATAGAAATTATTATGGACGCCGTGCCGCCACCGAAACCGACAGATACCGGTACTAGGTACGAGAATTATGAATTATTTTGTATTTCTATTTGCTAACATATATTCTGTAAAAGAAATCCACTGGTGAACATAAAACCCAATACATTCAACAAATCCATTGGACCACAACGGCATGGTAAGTTTATTAGTATGTGATAACTAAATTCTTTAGGTATCTCCTAAACGAATTATCTCCATTTTATTCGCTACCGGAGAATATAGAAGGAGGGCAAACGTCATCAAGTCGAACTCCCGGAGTTGACATTAATGCTATCGGAACAATTGACGGGACCAGTATATATGACGTTGATTTAGATTCGGTAGAAGATAAACCTTGGAGAAAACCTGGTAAGAATTTAAGTCGTCAAATGATTTATTTCTAATTTTAACATTGTGTCATCATAATTGGCGATAGGTGCTGATATTACGGACTATTTCAATTATGGATTCAATGAGTATACGTGGAAAGCTTACTGTGCAAAACAAAAGCAAATGAGAGAAGATCAGCATTCGCGTAAGAAAATTCATGTATGATCTGTAAAATTCTATTTAACTATAAGGAATTATTCTTTTTTCTTTATTGTGGACATTCTCACATTTCTCTTTTTTTTAGGTGTATGAGTCTAAGCAAGAGATAAATAATTTACCGCCGGAACTACAGTCCATAAGTCAATCCCAAACAGGACTGGATCATCCAAGATTTCAACAACAGCGAGGACGAGGTAATTATTGATTGCGCAATGACAAACTTATCTTGAGCTTATATGAATCCACCTCTTTAGGGCGCCGCGGAAGAGATCAAGATGACTCGGTGATTCAGGTGGTCTCTAGTGAAAGAGAAGCAGCTTTGGATGAACTGGAACCTCTGTGAGTTTTAAGAAAATTCCTCTCCCCCCCTTGAAAGTTGCTATATGAAATTGACCACGAATCTTTTTGTGCAGTCCTCAGCCAACAATTATGGATGGACCTCAAAACGATGAATATGGAATGGAATCAGGTGGCTATCCTCAAGAATTTCAAGGTTTTTATACTAAGATAATATATATTTGTTTTATTGAGTAACTGAGTAGATGCGCCGTATACTTGAATTGTCTTAACCAAAATATTGGGTTAAATAGGTCCGCCCATGGGTATGGGAATGTTCCCACCACCAGTAAGCTATTTTATATGTGTTCACTTTCCATATGACTCTACATCAAAGTTCTCAGTTCAAACTTTATCAAGGACATACAAATGGGTCCTCATCCACCTTTTTTCATGGGAAATCCAGAAATGCCACCATCTGGTCCAATGGGATTTGATCCCGCATACCGAGGTGGTCAAGGGATGCGCAACATGAACAATATGGGCAATATGATGCGCCCCACAGGGATGCCAGGAGGTATGCCTGGTATGACAAACCGCATGCCACCCACAATGCCAGGTGGTGGCATGCCTTCTGGTGGAATGCCCGGAATGCCACGGGGAATGCCTGGAGGAATGGTTGGAAGAGGTCGTGGCATGGCAATAGAAGAAAGGTAAATAAAGTTAAATTATACATGCTTTATACTCGAAATTATTGTGAATGTATTTTGTTGACAGAGTACTTGCATTTGACTAGGCCTTTCTTTTCCATGGATGATCAATGTATGTGACAATGTTTGCATAGATGTACTTTGTTATAGGGAAATTCTGCCTGTTGTCCTATTGCAATTACACACAAACATTTACCCTTAAATTTAATAAACACTTGAGCTATAAACAGTTGTATGTTGATATTTTATTCATAAAAATTTACCAGCATGGGAAATGGAAAACCGCAATACACAACCATATCGCCCCGTGTTTCAGGGTCGACCACCAACTGGCCCGATGCATGGTGCCGGGGTGAATCGATCGGATTATAATGATTGGGAGCATTCCCCTCCACCTGATGCACCATTTGCACATAGGTTACGACCGCCTTTCAGATCCGGCGCACCACCGACCGGACCTGCCGATCATCGTGGACTCTCTGCGTCGGTAGATAGCCCAAGTTCAGATCGAGGAGATGAAGAAAGATCTGGCGATAATCGGAGTGCATCAGGAAGTGCGGAGCGAACACATTCAGGCGCATATGACCGAGATAATAGGGTAATTTTTTTTCTGATTCGATTCATCATTTATTCATTTATTGGTTTATTCATGGATTTAGTTTGCTCATTATTTTTGTTTGAAATAGAGTTATCGCTCACGAGAAGACGAACGTTGGGATGGGTAATTTAATTTATTGAGATGGAATTTTTAAATAAATGTGTGGGCGTTAATAAATACTTTTCTTCTATCTTTCAGTTCACGAAAACGAACCACTGGCGAAGCCCCTCGTGATGATGACGAATTTCGGGCAAAACGAAGACATTAACATTTATTTATCCTTTAGATCACGTGATACATTATATTGTTGTAAATTCAGCATTCTTTTTTATTTTTTTTTTTTTTACAAAAATTTTTTTTGAAATAATGCAATTGTGCGACATTAATTGTACATAATTAAAGAAGGACTTTAATTAGCCTAGCAAATGCACATTTACCAACCAAAAATCGCATTCCGAATTTTCCTATGGTTAACAAACATTGTGTAACAAGCAATAAAATGTTTCATAAATTATGCATGAAATTTCAACTCGAACCAACGACATTAAAGTTTTCAACACTAAAATTTAGTATTGGAACTTATATATAAGATGCCGGGTGAAGGTGTTCTTTTTTTAATCAAATATCCTCCAAATTCATTTATCCTACCCATCTACTGATGAACTGTACATACAATAGATAAATCTTAGACTGAGAAAGGCCAAATAATAGGCAAATCCAAAAAAAACTACAAATAAACCGATTAAAAAAAAAATCAACGCTTTAAACCACAGACAGCAAAAAATATAATTTAAACATGCAATTGGGAATGGAGATTATTATTATATCCTTCATAACTATTGCATTGTACTTTAGTTGCGTAACACTATACTGTTTATATGGAAGAAATAACGGATCGGACACCTCAGAGAGTGTACTTAACGCGTATGACGGTCAACCAGACAAACTCGAAGGTGCCCAATTTAAAAGATCAAAATTAGAGAAAATTCACTCATTCTTTCGGAGGTTGCACGCTGAAAAAGGTGGTGATAGTTATCATTATATACCTTTGAACTCCGTTTCGGTTGTGGATGAAGATGAATTTAGCGAAGTTTGCGTTGAACCCGTATTTATCGAAAAACTGGAAATCGATGTTATCGCGGATTCGGATACATAATTTCGAAGTTATACACACATTCTAGATAGACCATGTTAATAATTACATATGTACGCAATTATGTGGAAAATCTTAATAAAATCATATAGTGCCATATTTGCATTTCAAACCTGAGTTTGGAATTTGGAAGCCGGACGATGGATTGCACTATTTGTCTTAAAATTTTTAATAATTTTAAAATGGCAAGTTTGTGATTAAATTTGTAAATAAAACTGGCTATTTAATAAAAAATAAAGTGATTTTTTATATAAAATATTAAATTAAAACAAAGAATGCTTTGCTATTTTGTAACTTATTCTATTTAAGATTATTCTTGAAAATTTTTAATTACAATATTAACCCATGAATGTGTTACCTGAAGTGTAAAATTATAATTTTTATTATAAGCGTTATATAGTAACTTATTACAAACATTAAATTATAATTCTTTAAAGCTTATATTTAAGTTCTATTCCAAATAAAAAACAATAATAAAAGATTTATAATTTTAATCTTTTATAATAATTGTACAGTTTAATTAAGAAAAAACTTGAATTTATATAATAAAAAAATTTTGAATTCAAGTTATTTTTTAAATTAAGCTATACAATTATTATAAAATGGTAAAATCAAAACTTTTCAATATTATCTTTACTATTGTTTTCTATTAAATAAAAAATTTTGAAATTATATTTATATATAATTTTATATTACATATACAGTGTGTTACAAAACTCTAGATATTTTAATTAATAGTAAATTAAAAAATAAAAAAAAATTTTTATAAAAAAGATATACAGTATTATTGTTATTATTAACCAATTTTTGGGTTTATATTATTTAAATTTATACAAAGTTACAAAATCTTATATTTTATTTTTAATATTATAAAAAAAATTATTTAAAAATCTATAGATTAAATTAACAAATTTTTAAATAAATTGAATTAAAATTTATAAATTTATAAAAACTTTAATGAAAATTTTATTTGTAATCAATTTTTAAATTTAATTTCAAAAAATTTATATTATTGTAATCCTTAGGTTTTAATCTTTAATTTAATATATTTTTTATAAATATTTATACAATAATTTTTGAATAATAGATATAAAAAATTCCAAAAAGTTTTACAATATATTGGATATATAAATTAAAAAATATATAATATTAAAAAAAACTTTTTTTTAATTATATATATTTTGCTAAAAAAATTTTTTTATAAATATTTTTTATTTAAAAATGTTTTATATTCTTTATTACAAATAAATTTTAATTCAAAAATTCAAATCTTCAAAATAATAAATATATTATTAAGAATTCTAATAATTTAATTTGATTTGATTCTCAATTCTTAAGTTTATATTAAATTTATTATATGAATTATAACTTATCATTATTTTTAATAATGTTTTGAATCTTATACAAGTTTATATAAGTCTGTTTAATTTCAATTTTCAAGATCATATATATTATAATAAGATTTTTAATCAAAATTTATATAAGTTTAAAAATCTTGTTTATATTTTAATTATATAAACTTAAAATAGTATTTTAATTATTATAATATTGTATTATAAACATTATTTATAATTTTAACAAATTTAATAATTTAAAGCCAATAAAATAATTTTAAACTCAAATATTAAAAACAATTAATAAATTAAAATTATATTTATATAATTTTTTATTTTTTTTTATTTTTTTTTTACTGCAAATAAGCATAAAATGTGAGACTTTATTTACTAAATGATAGTACTGTTATTACATTAAGAATTCTACATCACCTCATTCGGTGGGAGTTAATCCTAGCCTATTGCATATATAACTTTTAATGCTACATTACACTAAGTAAGTGG
>CAJVPV010000249.1:0-24884 GCA_910591835.1 Acaulospora morrowiae
TGATGCTTTTGACTTATTTCCTCTCTCACCTTTCCTTCTTGGATCATGATATCCTTGATGGCGTTGAAGAGATCTTCGAAATTGAAAGGGGCGAATTCGTCTTTTTCACTTGGTGTCATGATAATCTCGCCTTTTTCCTCAATACTATGAGACCAGAGGAACATCTAAAAAAAAAAAAAAAAAAATTATTCATATGTCATTTCTCTGAAGGTTGGTTGGTTGAATCATAAATGAATTCTTACGGCCTGTTGAATAAAGGCGCTCCTAAGAATTACTACACTTCTCGCGGTTTCCTTAAAGGATTTTTCCACCTCTCTGAAATCTCGCAGGGTCTGACCATGCCCATCACCGGCACCTTCGATGGAACTGACGATAACGTTATTCACATCATTTTTTTCGGCGGCCTAAATTCGGATGAGATAGTTTTTAATGGTTGAGAGTGCTAGTACGGATTCGAATAAAAAGAATACCTTTGCCAAACGATTGGCTTCCTTAACGCGGTTTTCATTTTCCTCGATGACGAATACCAAGTAGTGAGCATTATGGAGAGCAGCATCAAGGGTTTTTTCATCGTTATAATCGACGCTGTAAATTTCACCGCCAAGACTTCGCAACCTTTCAACAGGCTTCGAGTTGGGGTTCTTGGTCAAACAACGAATGGTGATGTGATGCTTATACCTTCCACAGTCTGTAAGGAGATTCCGGGCGATACTGAAGCCAAACCAAGTGTCAGTGGCCGAGATGGCAATGGTATGTGTATGTTTTTCGGTAACGTTGTTGAAGGCGCTCATATTGATTCGTAGAAGATAGTTGTGGGAAAGAGAAGAGTGAAGAATCGTAAAATAATTGAAATGATTGGTTGAGTAGAACTTTTTGTTTAATTACAACTGCGATTGGGGTTTGCAATTGTGAGGAGGAAGTTGAAGGGAAAAGCAGAGTATTTATTGCTTTGCGAATATAATGATGCGAGATTCTTTTTTCAAAAATCAAAGGCCCACCGTTTTAAAAATCAGCTAACGAATGTCTGTTAAAAAAATCTCAGGGAATTTTGAATCTTGTAACCCCTGCATTTTGGCGTTGATGCTTCTATGCCCACGAGGAAAAAGAAAAGGTTTTCTCGTGAGATTTCCCATGAACGAGTTATAGAAATCACATGTTTAGCACCTTCCTTGTCCAGTTGAAATTCCTAGAAAGAAAAAAAAGTTTTTTTTTTTTCAAGGATCTTATGTTTCTCGTGCAATGAGGTTGGTCTTGATTCAATCAACGCCTCAAGGATCCAGTTGAAACTCTCGGTGACACGGCTGCCTTTCTACATGAGAGGAGAAGAAAAAACCAGCTTACTAGGACGCATTGTCCATTGTTGTATTATTCTTGGAAAGTACAATCATGACATTCGCAATCTCTACTTCCCGATAGAATCTATGATCCCCAAGATCATCATGCTTAATTATCTTAATTATCGTGGTTATCTTGTTAATAATATTTTTTTTAAGAGCAAATCGTAAACAAAAAGATTATCATTTCCTGATAAACAAGACAATGTTTACCGATCGTAAAGTTTTACCTGTTAAAGTTTGACCATTGAAATTAGAAAGTGGGTATATCATAGTGATGTGTTTAAAGTTTTGAATGGATTAGAGCTTTAAAATTTTTAAAAAATTTAGGTTCAGGAGATTTGCAGATTAAGAGAGCACTTTGGCCTGATTTTTTGGATTCCCTTCTTTGTAACGACATGAATATTTTTTTTCTGACTTGTTGTTTACCATATATGGAAGGTTTTTCACCGAGCCACCAGGAAAACAATGAATTCAATTTTCTCCATAATGAGGTATGAAGTCTTGATGAATAAGTGAGTCTTTCACCAATCAGAAACTGCGACCAAGAAAAAGAAGCAAATCTCGATCTAATCAACAATAGCGAGATGATAACGACATCCTGATGATTTAGCATCAACGATAATTGACTTTTAAAGAAAACGGAATAAAAATCCTAGATGCTTTAAAATACAAGTTCACGAGGTTCTCTACCAAAGATTCCTTTATCTTGATTTTTAAAGTTGTCCTTTTCGAGTTGTAATTAGATATCAATATTTACCAATCAAATTAACATGCGAGGCAAGATTTCCGTCTACTTTCTCGTGCAACACAAGGAGACTTCTTGTAGGACGGTTTTCCCCATAAAGAACGCGTTCATTATCTTCTGTGATAAAATCACGTGAACCAAACATTATCGCGAGTAGAGTTCAACGGTCTTGGGTTCCTTGCGTTATCAAGAGATTCGACTAACCCGTGAAAACTAAAAGGCGATGAGACTCGCTTTCCGAAGTTTGATAATTGTGGACTTTGACAAGGGAACTTGTTCGAAAGTATGACACGTGACATTTTGTAACACGAATCATGTGTACTATATATTGTGTGACGAGCATACAACGACCAAATAGTTTTCTTTCGCGGCTTACGCTTTATCATTCATTTCTATTGTCCTTCTACCACGTAGAAGGGGTCGTAATACTTCACGGTTATCCACGTGCGTATGCAACACTTTTTTTACATATCAAATGCCAGTGTATGCATGCAATTTACGAATTAATTGAGCTCTTTCTTGGAAGGATGAAGAAAATGGGGATTACTTTGTCACCACCAATCTTTGCCTTATTAATAATGGAATTGTATGTATCGTACGACGTTCGTCATGAAATGAGGAATCAGGTTTCCTTGCGCATTCATGTCAATGCATTTCCTGATAAGAAACTTGTTTACGTTCGACAAAGAAGCGCGCACATGCGTGTGCGCTACATGATATACAGCATAAAGACCACGTTATTATTTTCATTGGGAATGGTAATTGAATTTGAGATATCAAGACGCAAGGTCATGGAGTTTTTCATACATTCAGATCGTTCATTACATAACAAACACAAACGTTCTTGTTTGATTTTCACAACGATTGTTTGTCATTGAAAATGAAAAAAATGCATGTCAATAATTTGGCAAATCTGTTGTGTATCTTTGAATGCGTTGTATAATCTCTCAATCATTCAACAAGTTTTCGTCACTCTTTTTGAGCTTCTACTTGAAATCATTTTTATTGATTCTGCATTCATATTTCAATAACGACCTTGTGATCTAATCGTTTTCCAATATTAGCTCTTCCTATGAGGACTAGGCATAAAATAGTGAGGAAGAACGTAGATTCGGTTCCCTGGCAATAATTACGTCAGTCAATGATGGATATTCATAGAATGGTAAATTGAATAAATAAAGTTAGTCATTACATTTCAAATCGGATTTCATATAGGTTCAAGTCCCAAAGGTTCACACACCTGACCCCTGTCGATTTCCAAATCACACGAATCACATTTGAATGTCTTTGATCCATCGAGATCCTTATTTATGAATCCGCAATTCCCACACGTTTTTGATGTGTATTCCAATGATCTTACAAATGCCAAATTCCTTGCCTTATGATGCAAGAACATCGGAAATCTGAAATGCGACCAAGTCAGCATTACACAGACAGTCTTCGACCGAATCTTTCGCTTGTTCTTTAAGACCATCGTCGAAGATTCGAACTTGAGTAAAAAGAATGATGTAGTAGTTCTGAAATAACCAATGGGTCAGTTGATGATGACACTCATCAATCAAATTACGGATTCGTTGTATGATTTGTATCATCTTACTTTTCAATTGAAACTTCTTCTTTTGTTTATTCTTCCCAAAGAAAGGTCCCTGTCACTCTGTAATTTGTCATATTTCTTGGATAATTTGGATATTACTTTGTCAAGATCACCATTATCCCCGCTTGATTAATTGACCATTGGAGTCATAATCAGACCTAAATGTGCAAACCCTCGAATCAAGTGAGGCTACCTGTTCTTAAACATTATCTTGGTTGTCAATGATGTTTAAGAGAACAGATACACACAAGTAGAAATGGCCCAACCTGTTCATGTTATGTTTACCATATTATTTATGTTTGATTTTTTTTTTTTTGATATCATGTTTTCAGGAATGTGTATTTTCCTCTCTTTCGGTTTCAGTCTCTTGCCAGTATCAAGATTGATCTTTTCTTGAATTTGTACTTCATCCAAATTGTCACCATGTAATATTTCACTCATTTTGTAGACACTTTTCGATTACAGTATCTAATTATATATGATTTTATTTTTCTCAGTATTTTTTTACTTATGATAATTCATTATTTGTAAATAATGTTTTCCTATAATATTCATATCATTTATCCCATCATCTTGCATCATTCTAAGAACTTTGTTATATAATCTCCATCCATTTTCTTGGCTTTTCTCTTTTTTCTGGAGTTTTGGATACATCCGCATCTTTCGAGTTTTCGTCATTTACGATCTTTGTACTGCTCTTGCCAAGAATCCCTCATACGCAAATTTGCAGAGTCAATCCTTCCTGATAATCACAACCTTCTCGATATCTCCTCAATCTCCCTTCGGTACAATCATTCCAAAATGGATGTGAAGCCCTTGCGCTTCCAGTCATTTCTGTCCTACAGAACTCACCTGATTAGGAACCTGTTTTTCGCTTCTTTTTTCTCCTGTCACTTTTGAATGGGGAACCATCAAAACAAAACTTTAATTACCCACCTCAGCGTTCACCTTGCCCAATGCGGCGGAATCTTGTTTCTATGAAAAATGGAACAAGTGTATTACCATCATTAGATAAATACTATTCTATCAAACAAGGGTGAAACAAGAGGGCAATCATTAACCGAATAGATAAAAACAAAGTGTGAACAAAAGGTATTATTGCTCAGAGATACATAAAAAAGGTATTATTGTATCTCCAATGATCCTGACGACTACCTTCAAATGTGGGGAATAGTTTACGTCGTGTGTCACTTGAGAGAAATTTGAGAAATAAAAAAAAAAGAACCCCAATTTTCAGGATTCTTACCTTACCATAACAGTACATTATTAATCTATTTATCTATGAGCAGATGACATGATGACTCATGTTACACCTCCCGCTATAGCCGATACTAATTTTAGGAAACTTTCATTTTGATGACATAAAACTTGGAAAGTGGAATTCCCCTAACGGTAGAAAAAAATATCCATCGAAATGCGAGTACGTAATCAGTGTCTCGAAAAACATCTTAGCACTACGCCCATATAACATCGGAATTATTTCCAAGGCCAAGCCTAAGCACATGTACATCAGAATTACTCCAAGATGAGTGCATACATTGCGGTCATTTGACCAAAAAACTTTGTCATCTGACCATAAATTTCGTACGTACGTGAACGAGGACCGATTTAGGAAAGCCAACAGAACAGGTAAGTCAAATTTCACAACAATTTTTTCCTGCATATTTGCTATGACAATTTTGCTTAATCCCACGCTCTTCATAAATAATGCAGCACATCTAACCCCGATATTTGATCAATCGATTCTTTACCTGTCGGTCTGTGGTCCGTACAATATCCATCGGTATAAACTACTTTGAATCACCAATTAAGGTAGCCTCCAAATACTATGCTGGATGGAATTGACTTGATCGGTTACTTACTCGTAATCTATCTCACTCTAACGACTATATCCACGAGAAGTTTATTTGTGCTTTCGTGTCGGTAGGACGAATTTAATAACACCGCAAGAAGCTGAAAAATCTTACCGAAAATAAACTAGACAAATTAAATGAGATTTCGATTAAGTCTAAGAACCTTTTCACTCACATATCTATTTGCATCGCACGTGGTTCTTTTTTTTTAATTTGGTTGTTTACAAATCCGATCACACATTACGTCAAAACGTGTTAATATAAACATTACTTCGATCACACGCGTTAAACGTCCAGAGGACGACGAAAATCCAAAATTCTCTCTCTGAGAAAAGCACAATCGCCAAGAGCGGACAGTCAATAACACTCGATCGTTTCCATTTTACAAGAATAATTTTTCCCTGCAGCTATGAGACCGACATTTTACTACTATTGTACAAGGTTTTCAATTTCCATTTATTGAAGAGAACGAGCAATTGGTTGGACTGAATTAACAAGGAAATTGATTGTGAAAAAAAAAAGATGCATTGCGAAATAGTTCGTGTGATGTGTGTGTATGTGTGTGTGTGGAGAACAAAATGCAAAGGGGTGTATGCAAAAATTATAATAAAAGAACAAATTTAAAAAAGACATTCTAATGCTAAAAAAAGTACAAGTGAAAATTTTTAAACACGGAAGATCCAAAAAAAAAAAATATGTACAAAAGAAAAAAAAAGAAGATTCTAAGGATATCACCAAATAAATTCCTTCCTCTCTTCTTTCTATATTAGAATTAACAAAAAAAAAAGCAAGAATTGAATTAATTGTTCCTGAAATAAAATGTGCATGCGCCATTGTCCGGTAAAGCGAAACGACAATCCGTGTGAGAGAGTGTGTGTGTGTGTGCATATTGATAAGTGTTATGTCGGCACGAATCCATCATATCCTGGACTACCAAACCCACGACCTCCGTTCATCACTTCCGCGAAGAAGTCTTGTATCGACGATATGAAGGACCACAGAAAATTCCATGATGTCGATTGTTCTACTCCAAAAGTTCCGTGTACAACTGCCTCGTATGGTTCAACGTACAAGTATGTATGATGTGTCCTCTTAATTCTGCCATGTCAAATAATGAAGTCAGATTGAAGTATATGCATTGGAAAAAATGATGAACAAGCGAATTCCACTTACGTCCAAATTAGAATGACTACTGCCAATTCTATAAATAATATGACGAGCAATAAAGTCCTCAAGTTTATTACACGATAAACCGTTCCGAGTATGCGTCTTATTAGGGTGATTATGAAAATAACGAATGATATTATGCCATTCCATACGGTTAGAAAAGAACTGCGCCAGTTCTCTGAGGTTGTTTGTATTTGAGTTGGTTGCGGTGGCTATTGTTTGAAGGAAAGAAATATCTTTAAAACCTGTGGCGCAGTAAGGTATGAGGCACATTAAAATTCATGCACGCGCACCTTTCCCTTGTTCTGAACTCTGTTCAAAAGACTCTCAAGATTACTGCGAAGTTTGGTTGCATCCCTGTCCAATTCGTCGGCAGCTTTCGCTTTGGAGCCAAATTGTGTCAAAAGGCTTTTCAGTTCGTTCTAAATAAAATAAAATTACAATTTATAAACAAACCGCGTGAATATGCGTAAACGGATAGAAAACGCTTTTGATGATAATTTTTTTGAACTGTTCTTCCTTACCTCTGACTTTTCTACTTCGGCCTTTTGCCTATCTCTTTCATTTTCCGTCGGTTTTCGTCGGTGTTGAGAAGTTTTTTTCGGTCTGTTGGTCTAATCGGTAATGGAAAATTGTACATTGTTAAATCGAATCTAAGATGTGAATTCAGGTTGTTTCGTTGTCTCCAATGACCATTTCATCTTTGGAATACAAGCAAATTATGATGACTATCCGTTCTCTCGTAATTTTTTTTTCTATCAAAAATTCTTCATGCTAAACAAATTTTTGTTTCAGTGAAGTTTCTAAAACAAAAAAATGTCACATTCTTGTAAAGACGACATTTTTCGATAGTCAAACCTTGCGATTGTGGAATTTTTTTCTTTAAACATTCTTTATGCAAAAATACCAACCTGTTGTGGTTTCTCCCTGAATTTTTCTGGTTGACTTGAATAAGTCATTTCGATGCCGTTGTGTTGGATTGGTTGCAAGTGAGTCGATGTCTCTTTTGAAGAAGGTTGGCTGTTATTGTTGTTAGCCATCAATTAAAATCGATTTAAGATGTTTATGAGAGTTCTCGAAATCTTTGTCTATCTGTTTACAACTGTACTGGAAAGTGTGGTTCTGTTTCTGTGCAGAATTATACCCAAAAATTTTTTTTTTTTGGGTTTTTTGAGGGGAAATTGTAAGTGGCACGGTGATTTAAGAAATGGGGGTTTTAAGCAATTTAGGGGGATCACATTTACCAATGATTCTTTGGTTCAGACGATGCAGATGGCGGAACCCATCGTATCCTCTTCATTTGGTCAGATTGTCAAACAAGTTCGGGTGACAAGCAGAATGTTAATTCGTGTTCAAACAAATCGGTTGTCTCACCATCCTAAGGAGCGGTAGTCACATAAAAAGTAAATTAAATTTTAAATTATAGTTTTTTATACGCACATAAATCTTGTTGCATAACTGGACGATCTTTTAAATTAATTGTTTATTAAGAAAAATAATATTAAGTTGCACCAATGTAACATAGCCACCATATTCACAAGTGTCCCCATTTCTGACGACATACTGGGGACAACAATATGTACCTTGGATTTGTGCTCAAAACCTGTCAACAAACTTGTCAACTAAATTAATGTGCGATGTACAGTACGTACGTTATGTTCCTGGTTTTTTTTTTTTTTTTTTTTTTTTTTTTTTTTCCTTCTTTTGAATTGATGTTTCAATCTGGGGTAAACAGAAAGAATGGTATGGATCTACATCCCTTTAATATATTGAGATCGGATGACATCGTCATCCTCCTCGAAAAGTTCATTGCCGCTCTGTCGGAATCCATTTTTCATATTCTGCCAGCAAGGATCCACCCCATTCATATTAAATGTTTATACTATTCGGGTGCCTTTTTTTTTTGATCTAGGTAATACCAGATTAGAGAGGGTAATTGTGGAGAAAAAGCAAATTTTCGAGATGAAAATGACGTTTGAATTGTACTCAATATGAAAAGCATATGATCCATGTCTAATTTAGGATACTGAAAACTGTCATATGGCACGACAACGAACGGATAAACTGTCCAAGAGATGTTCAAGAAAGATCTTCGGCATATCTTGTCAAATCTTGATTGGTCACAGATACACTTGGGCAACCAAGTCTTCTCCATGTAACAATCCATGTTCCTCACAAGCATCACGTACGCGCTTGCATCAAAAGAATTTCTTCTCGAGGTAGGCCCTAATCAACCAGTGATTATTTCGGCGAACCGGAATTTGATCAAAAACCCTCCATGATAACAATGCGTTAAAAATGCACGGGCAAACTAATGGAAATGTGAAATGTTTTGTGGATGAATATGAGAGGGGACGTTGAGAGAACTATGTTGAAAGGGACCAATTACATGTGGAAGGGTCAAGAGCGCACAGATCCCCGCAATTACAATTGATACCTTTTTTTTTTTTTTCCAGGAAATGTAAGTCACACAATTCATTTTTTTTCGACCGTTTTTACTGGTGCACTTTGATGTTAAACTTGTGTAATACTGTGCTTCGATACAATGTATTTGTAATATTATTGTTTATTCTTTCGCTCTCTTGCAGCATCGATCTTTCTATGTTGGTTCGTATTACATAACACTCTGCATTGAATCTCTCGCCACTATGTTTACAATTGAATCTATCCAGCATTATTCTGTAATCATCAGGCTTCGACCATACAATAAGTGTGTATGTGTCGTTATTGACTGTCAAAATCTAGATGTGAACTAGAGCGCAATGATTTTTGCGAATTAAGTTTGTTCCATAAGAAATCTTCGTAAAAAAAAGACGTTCACCCTAATATGACCGACTGTTTCTCATTCTGACGATCTAATCATATGGTTTCATATTTAGCAATGGTTGGACAACTTCTGACCGATCATTAGCATTAACGGCTCTTTCGCAGCGCTTTTGTCACGTGACATTGTTCGTAAAAAAAAAAAAAAAAACAAAAAATTAAAAAAATTAACACGCATTGCATTATTGCATTTATTTATTGTCAAAACATATAGCAAAAACTGCCCGTAATTGTTCGTCTCAAAGATTACACGTCGGGAGCGTAAACAAAAATGAAAAGATATGATTTTGGTTATGGTACAGTTCATGATTGGAGATTAACGACAATTATAGCTTAACTCTATTATTGCTAAAAGAATGTAATGTTTGACAGTATTCTCTCAACCTGTTTTTTCGTTACCACATAAAAACTTTTTTAATTATTGAAATTTTTAACAACTGTTGGTCAAGTATCCTATACAATCTAATCTTTACAATCATTTCAATCAATTCAGTTTATCTTCCGATCGTGTAAATCCAAAAAAAAAAAAGATTCCCGTCATATTTAATTAAATTATATACAATAGATTGATGTAGGTCATATCCCTATTCAAGTATCAAGAAAGATTTTACAAAACTTTTTGTCGTTAATTATTCTTTTAAAAGTAGTTGATAAAAAATTCGATGATATATTAATTTCACGTTTAAAATCTAAATTCTGCGTCGCTTTGGTTTAACCGATTTTTTTTTAAAGGCATTTGAAATAAAATTAAATTAAATTCTTTCATCGATCAACATCTGTCTTGTCTAGCAAACATTCATTAACTTATGACATGATACAGAATAATACAGTACGTATAGCAATATGAGAAATGATTTTCTTTGGCATTGATCCCTCATCAACAATTCAATAAAACAAACATTTTAAAGAAAACAAAAATCTTGTAAATGTTCAAGTATAACAATATCGATTGCATTTTTTTGAAATCTTGATAAAAAAACAAAAAAAACAAACCGATTTAAAATCAACAACAAATTATTACCGTGTTATTGCGGGCTATTTTTTTTCTTTAATGATTTAAAATTATATGGTGCAAGTAAATGGAATATTACATGTTAAATAAATATTAAAATATGACATACTAAACTTTATATGATCTCGTATAATTGCAAGACTATTGTATATCAAAAAAAATTTATAATTATCTAAATTTTAATATTTTGTAAATTTTCCATTAGTCTTAACACCAGAAATAACGCATCAGATGCTGCACGTTATATATATATATTTATTTATTTAATAGAAACATGAAGGTTGTAGAGATTGCTTTTGGTTTCAATTTATAACATATCGATCTTTTGATTTCACATCAGATATTTCTTTAGAGAATTAAAATCCAGGTTTTAAAAAGTTGATCTGTTTTGTAAATTCCGTTTTCATTAATCAATTGTATAGCTATAGTAACAATATGTGATTTCGTGTTATTTTTTATTAAAAATTTTCGTAATACTATTTTAAATTTATTATATTAAAAAAAATGATATAATAGTTTTAAATAAAGTAATTTTTTAAAAAAATTAATTTATTACTAAAAAAAAAACTTTTTTCTATTTTCTTTTTTATGTTTGAAAAAAAATTTTTTAAGAAATTTTCGAATTGTATATTTTTGTTTTATTTATTCTTTATATAAATCTTTTATATATATTTTTTTATATATATTTTTTTTCTTTTTTATACAAACCGTATATTTTTTACTGACCAGTTAACTGTTATTATCTAAAAAACATATTAAAAAATAATAATCTTTTACAAGTAATGAACTTGAATTAATTTTTTTCTTTATTTTTCAATAGGAATTAAAATTTTTAATTTAAATTCAAATAATTTGTACATTAGATTTGATTCAAATAAATTTATTTTTTAAAATTTTTAATTTGATAAAAAAAAATACTGTTTTTATATACACCTTTTTTTTAAAAAAAACAATATATATATGTATATATATTTATTTTTATTTTCATATTTATAAATTTTTTATATTTTGTTTTAATAACAAGATTGATTCTATTAGAAAATTATCAAGATATTTTTTTGAAGTATACTGAAATCACAATCAAATTATATAATATTGGAAAATCAACATTAACCTTACAAATAATGAGTACAACAAAGTACCTAAAGGCAAAACCAGTATATATTTCACTCAATAGCAAAATTAAGAAAAGAAGAAACTTTACTATCATAAATTTTGAAAATCTAAATAATCTAAATATAGTTCTATTATTTTATATAAAACTGTTTGAAAATAAAATATGATAAAGTATCAAAAACAATGTAAAAACACTATTAAAAAATTTTTTAAATAAAGATCTTTAAAAATCTTCACATATAGATCTCCAAAGAATTTCCATCATTATTAAAAGATTCTAAAACAAAAATTTACATATTAATCTTTAAAGATCTTTGATATATTTTAATAATAATAAAATATATTTGTATTTATATATTATAATTAAATAATATTCAATTTAAAACATTTAATTAGCTTATAAAATTATTTTATTATTATATAATTTTTTATTATTATAATTTTTTTTTTATATTTTTATATTTGTTTAAGTTTTTGCTTATTATCAAAGTCTTTTTTTCTAATTTTCTAATTTTCAATAATTGTTTTGAATTATTTTCAATATTTTTATAAGTCTTTAGAAATTCTTCTAGATTAATAATTACTTAATTAATCATTTCTTTATCTTTATTATTTGAATCTTTTTTTTCAAATCCAAGTCCTTTTTTAATTTTCCTAAAAATATTATTAACAATAATTTATAATATTTCAAAGATTTTTAAAACTTATCTTATTTTTTTTTACTTTGTTTTTAATTAATATTTTATTTATTAAAATATTTTCATTAATTAGATCAAGAACTGTTTAACATATTATGATAATGAATATCACTTGTTTATTGGAGACATCTTCTGTTGGCTAGACTTTTTTAAAAATATAAACTATCATGTTTTATGTCTCTCTTCTTGAACAGTTGTAAAGGTTTTCAAAACATTTAAAAATTGTTTTCAAGTCATAATTTTGATAGAAGTTGCATTTATATTTATTATATTCAAACACTTTTTGTCAAAAATTGAAAATATAGCATTACAAACTTTCAAAGTTATAATTCCTCAAAGTAATTAATGTTGTTTCACAAACTTTCAAAACAATAAATTGTTAAATAACTAAAGAATTAAAGTTATTAATATTTATAAGAATTATTGCTTGTTAAATGTACTTTTTATAATATATTTTCAATATTTTCTTGTGAAACCTTTATAAAACTTTAAATATTTTTGCTAAAAAAACTCTTTGGTTGTTTGACAAAAATCTTTAGTTTCTGAATATATTTTTTCAAAAAATATTTATTTCACGATACTCTTGACTGCATGCTATTTAAATAAAATATAAATTTTTAAAAACTTTTGAAAAGATTTAAAATAAATTTTATCTCAATGAAATCATATTTAGTAATTAAGTGTTGACTTGCATAAATTTTATTTTCTAAGTAAGTAACCTTATCATCTATAATTTTTTGCAATTCTAATAATTGATAAATTTTTTTATAAAGACCTTTGTGAAATTTCATAATTCTTTTAATGCTTCTATTAGGAATTAAATATATAAGTTAATATTTATTTTAAATTATAATAATTTTTTAAATATATCTAAAGTTTCTTTAAATATTTTCCATATCAATATATCAAAAAAAATTTTGAAAACATGTTTAAGAAATCTTTATCACTTTCTAAGTATTTCTATTTCTATTTTGATAAAAGTCAAAAGTCTTTATTCATCAACTGGCTCTAGAATTTCCTAAGTACTTTTTGATTTTTTAGAAAACTTTGAAATATTTCCTTAACCTTTTTCTTTTTTTTTTTTGATAGAACCAGAAATAAGTTTTTGAAATATTTTATATATTTATTGTTTTTTGTTTAACATTAAAGAAAAAGTAAGAATTTTAAAAACCTTATATAATACAAATTTCAAGAAATTATATCATATTATGATTACAAACTTTTTTTTTGTTACTTTTCAAAAATTACTTTATAAATATAAATCATTAGGTTATTATTATATAAAAATAAAATCATTTTGTTAATATAATTATTACAACTTATAAATTAAATTTTTGATTGATCAAAATTATTCAATATTTTATTGATTAATTTCATGTATTTTCTAGATTCCTTCAAAAGCTTTTAAAACAAATTACAAATATCAATTTTGTTAATATATCTTTTCAAGATATTTCTCTTATACAAGACATATTAGCAAATATATTTTAACTGTGAACTCTAGTAACAAATCTAATGAAGATTTAAATATGTTAAAATTTCTTATCATTTCAAATTACATTGAAAATATATAAAGCATTTCAAAGATATTTGTATAATATTTTATTTATAATATAATATTTTATTAATTAAGTTATTTATTTTTAAATTTTCACAAAGAATTTAAATTCTCTTGAAAATAATTATCCTTTTAATAAAAATTCTTGTAATATTATTAATTTATTAGAAAATTCCTTAGATAGTTATGATTCTTTGAATTCTTTTAAAAATTTATTTAATAAATTTTCCAATAAAATATATGCAAATTTAATAACACTTGTTTTAAAAAATAAACTGAGTACTTTAACAGAAAATAAAATATTTTCTTTTTTTAATAAATATTCTAATTTATTAATTAGTTTATTATTAAAAAATATTCAATGAGGATATAAATTTATAAATAATATAAAATAACTGAATTTAGATTATTTTAAAACTTGTATATTATTATAAATAATATAGAATACTTCTTATTTCATTAATCAATAATTAGTTACAGTATATTAAAAATATTTTAAAAGTTTCTAATATCTTTTAAGATTTTGTAAAAAAATTTGAAATTTTATATTAAAATAATTTGAGAATTAAATCATTTTGTTAAATATATAATTTTTTTTTTTTTAGAGTAAAATGTATACACAGTGTATAATCTTTATTGATACATTTATATATCCAGACAAACATCAAGTGTCTTTACAAATTAATCAGAAATTGGTTAGTACATGAATACTTTTTATATCTCTACAGTTAATCTACAAATTAACACTGTCTAATGTATATATTACTATAAGACTAGCTACGCTAATCACTATTATCCAACTATACATTTATTTAAATATCTTGGAAATGTGCCCATACATCAAGTAAAACTTTTGCAGGGGAGAAATCTTATCACTAGTTTAAACCTGCCTAAATCTGCTAGTCTATTATTGCAGGAAGCAAGTTATTATAAAATATTATTATAGAGACCAACTCCAGTATTCCAGTCACTATTATCATCAATTCTTAAGATATGCCACTAGCATAGTGTTGCACTACCATTTTCATTATTTGTGGAACTGGTGTTTTTGCTTGAATTCCAATTTAATCTTAACGATTCTCACTAGACTTACTTGATTTTAATGATTTTTGTCTGGATTGTCATTACCTGTGGTAGATGACCTTTGCTTTTTCAGTTCATTTTAAGTTCAGAAGAATACTACCTTGAAATGGATCTTCAAGCTCCAGATTGGAATAGATCAACTTAAAATTAGTCTCTTTATATTGTGTAATAAAGTCTGCTATTACCAGTTTGGGTTAGAATTTGTGAGCTTATACTGGAGTTAGATTAGAAGCCTTTCCTTGTGCAATTTTTCTTGCTTCAATCTGTTTTCAGTTTGTAATTATTAGAAAAATTAAAGATCACATCTTTATACAACCTAACTGAATTTTAGAAATTGAATTTTAGCTAATTAGGTATGACATGAATTGGAAGCTGATCAATCAATCTTGAAGATAATAAATTTTTGTAATCAGGTTAGTTTGAATCTTAAACCTTCTCTTAGTAACTTATGAAGCATTACCACTATATTATAAACTTATAGGTCATTAAATATAATATTTTGTTTTACTTATAATATATTTATTTATAGAATAGTAAAAAAAGAATATATAAAGAACAAAATAATTGTAACTGGAACCTGTAGATCTATAACACAGTAATTAGTGCTTCACAGGTCAGATCATAAGATAATAGTTCAAATCCTTCAAGAAGCTAATATAAAACCTTTGAAAAAACCAAAGAAAGAAAGATTATTATCTTTTGGTTACTATTATAAGATACCAAGTCTAATTCTAGGTAAAAACAATTAAACTGTTTCAATATGATATCTGATACCATAACCTAATATATACTGTTTCCTATAAGAAGTCAATTCATATGTTAATTCAATAGACATTAGTATTGTGATACCAAGAAAGACGTAGTGATATAATAATTGTCTAATAGTGTTATGATAATCATTGTCAAGTTTGATACTTTCTTCATTTCTTATGCATGGAGCACATTTTCTTACCCCTTTAGTCCATAAGACTATAAAAGAAAAATCAAATTTTTCAAGAAATCAAGATAGAGTCACAAAGACTTCTTGTTAGATATGGCTAGTCCATAGCTAATTATATTAGGATATGATTCTTTGAGTTTTCATTTATCAGATGATAGATAGGACTGGAAGGTACAAATACTGACACATTAGTACTTTATCTATACTATTAGGATTTTGGTACTAGTAATATAGAAAAAATGAAGGGCAATAAGTCGACTGGTAGATAAGATTAATCTGAATCTTAGGTAGTTCTACTTGGGAAAATTTAGCAGTGGAAAATTTGTAAATATGAATTTGTATATATTGCACAAAAAAAATTTTATAAAACAAGATGTATACCAATTATTGAAAAAAAAAAAAATAATAATAATAATACAGTAATTGTAACTAGTGAAGGGATGCAAAGAATTTTATTCTGCTGAGTTCTAAATTACTTTTAATAATATTATATTCTAATGCAACAAATTGTGATACTTTGAAAAAGAGTTCATTATATTCAATATTTTATTAGAAATATATCAACCTGGAAATACAATAAACTGGATATAAAACAATTATTAGATATTTATTAATAATTAAATCAGAAAATATAATAGAAAAACAGTTACAAAATTTTAAAAAAATTATATATAAAACCTTTCACAAATGTTTGGAGATATTACTTGAACCATTAATTTTAATAAAAAATAAAATTAACTATTTAATTAAAGACAAAACCATTATTGTAATTGAAAAGAAAAGTATAGATCTCAATAATTTTTGAAAATAAACAATAATTATTATATAATTAAAATTTTTTGAAGACAGAAAAACTAGAAACAGTTTATTTCCTCTCAATGATCAACAGTAATGCAAACACATACTTTTCTAAGTCAATTAATAACAACAATTATAAAGCCAACAAACATAACTCAAAATACAAACACATGTTTATAATAATATTAAATTTCACCAAAGTTTGCTTACTTTTAAAGACAAGATTTGCAGTAATATAAACACATTTATATCATTAGAAATAGGAATGTTCCATAAATGAGTGGCTTGAGCATAGTTCTAAAACACCATTCTATCGACTCTCAGTTTTAAAATTTGGAGTATTGAAACAAAATAGAACTGATGATTTATCCAATAAAACTAAATGTTATACAAATTTTATATATAACACAAGCCAAACTTTGCTTGTGTTAAACTTAATTCTTTCTTATATAATAAAAAAAATGTCTGATAAAGAAATCTTTTATGAATATAATAACCTTTTTAATGATTTTTCTGAAAATAAAACCAAAATCAAAAATTTATATAATGAAAATAGTCAATCTTTTCATAATATAGATTTAAAAATAATTGATTTAGAAACTGTTACCTTTGAGAGTTCAATCAAAAGTTTGGTATAGAAATATTTTGAAAAGAATTCATCTAATATATTAGATTACTATGTTTATAAAGAATGTTCTAACAAATACAAATTAATAACAAGTGTCACTTCCTTAAGAAAACATTTAACAAAACATTATTTAAAAGCACTTACAAAAAAACAAAAAACCATATCTTTTAAAAAAATAAATTCTTTCAATGAGCAAGAGCAAAATGAATATGATATATATCTTATTCATTGATTAATTTGTAATCTTCAACCATTTACTGTGGTAGATAATTATTATTTTAGAGCATTCATTAATTTTCTGTGTTCACATTATATTATTCCCGATCAACATCAAGCTAAAGATAAATATAAGCCAAGTTCGGCTTATATAAAAATTATTATTTATATTTAACTAATGAAATCTTTTAATTTATTAATTTAATAGAATTAATAATTAACAAATTTGTAAATCAAAGAGATAAAATAACTAAAGAATTCTATTAAATCCCAGAAAAATGTTTATTAACAGCTGATATATGAACTTCAACTATAAATAGAGAGGCTTTTTGAGACTCACTATTCATTATATAGATTCTAATTGGTATCTTCATAACTTTCTTCTTAATATTATTCCTTTTAAGATTAATTACTCAGAAATAAATATTGCAAAAGAAATAATAAGAGTTTTAGAAGAATTCAATATTACTGAAAAAATTATCACACTTACAACAGATAATGTATCTGCAATGCTAGTTTGTGAAAAGGAGATCACCTCAAATCTTAATGATGAATTTTTATCACTTATTTTTTCACATTATCGTTATACAGTATATATCTTAAACTTAGCAGTACAACAAGAATTAAAATCATCTGATAATATTATTAATAAGATACATACTTTAATGAACAAACTCAAAAATTCTACTTGTCTTTGTGATAATCTTCATCTCCTATGTGAAGTTAAAAAAATTAATTATCTCAAGCCTATTTTGAATATTGAAACATGTTGAAACTCAACATATTATATGTTGAAATACTTTAAAACACTTCAACTAACTTTAATTTTATTGACAACAAGTCATCAATTCTTTAATCTTTCTTTTAATGATAATGAATAGATTATAATTAAGATAAAAATTTTTGTAATTTTTTAATATCAACACAAAGTCAAACTCATTTTAAGATAATATATATATATGTTTTATAAAACATTCTTTTACTTCTTGAACCTATAGAAAAAGCTACTAAGTATTTGTTAGCATCATCTTATCCAACTATAGATGATACACAATTCATTTTTGTTGACATTCAAAAATATCTAACAACATATATAAAAAAAGATAATTTTTCACAATGTGAGGTGGCAAGCTTGATGCTCCAAAAAATTACAAGTTATTAGAATATAATGAACAAATGTTTAATTACCTCAGCTATTTTAGATCCTCAAAATAAGCTTTCAATCTTCTCATATAAACTTAAATTAGATACTTGAGTACATATTCTATCCATTTATGAGATATACAAAAAACATTCATCAAATCAAGAATCACAAACACTTTTATCTATCTTTTCTAATACACAACAATATTTTACGAAACTGCAACAAAAAAATTTCACAAGTATTATAAGTACTACAACCTTAACTTTAGAATCAGAACTTAATTATTATCTTGAATTACCTGTTAATGAAAATATAAAACCTCTTTTATGGTGGTGAGTTCATGCTAAGGAATGTTCAATTTTAAGTAATATGGCACAATATTATCTTACTATTCAAGTAACAAGTGTTACATCAAAACAGATTAATAATATTTAAATTAAATTAATTAATTGTATATACAAAAAAAAAAATAGGCATTCTCAATTGCAGGAAATACTATCACTAAAAATCAAAATTGTTTATTATTGGAAACAGCAAGGGCTTGTTTATATATAAAAAATTGGATAACAAATGAATTAATAAAATAATATTTTTTTTAATCATTTTTTATTAAATTAACTTGAATGTATAACTTAAAAATCAAATGCAAAATATCTTTATTAATAAAATCATATATATACTGTATATTTATAATTAATATATGCCAAACTCAGCTCTTGTTCTATTTAATTTTATTAATAAATTATATGATTTATATTATATAATATAGGCTGAATTCAGTTTTTGTTTTATTTTCTAATCTTACTAATAAAAGCATTCCACTTATCATTACGAAAATTTTCTAACCATGTTATGGTTACATCATCAATTATATTTAAAAGAATCCAATTTTTATTAAGAGCTTGTAATAATTCCATTAGGCAAGAACCTGCCACAATAAAAATATGTAATTTTCGTATAGAAATATTTTCTAAAAAACCTGAAATATCTATCTTTAAATCTTAATCTTTAATTTCTTTTTTTCTTTTTTTTGTTCTTCCTTCAATATAGATTAAATTTGAAATAAATATGATTCTGTATTACTGACTTTAAAAAAATCTTGAAACTTTTTTTTGCTTATAAGAAGAGCCCAGACTTGAGAAGACATCTTTATACCTTTATTACATGAAGTATATTCAAAGATCCATTTCTTTAAATAATTATATACTTGTTTAAATTTGTATAAAAATCTTAAGGACATTCTTCTTGATACTTTAATATAATAGACAGATGTATTAACTTTATAAATTGATTCATAATATCTGCTTATTAATGTTAAAAATATTGTTAATTTTTATTTGATAGCTTCAGATATTTCTAAATTAATCTCTGTGAACTTGCTCATACTAACATCTTTAGAGATTTGAGGTTGATATCTTAAAAGAACTAATTGATCTTTAAGATCTAACCTCATGGTATTTGATAAATTTGAAGAAAAAGATTTTTTAGGATCATTATCAGTATCTTCATCTTGATCTTGAGAATTAAAATTTGATAAAGCATATCTTATTTCAGCAAAATTAAATTCCACATCATCTGATTTATGAGCGATCACAATATTTTTCAAATATTTAATCAGGTTTTTATAATATTCTATCTTCTTGATTCCAGTATTTACATTATAAAAAGAAATCATCTCTCTTAATTCATCTTCATATAATAATAACTCCCAGTATAAATGAGCAATCCTTAATTTATTTCCCTTTAATATATCTATTTTTCTTCCTTCAAAATCAGCAAAATATCTGAATGATGAAAATAGATCCCTGCTTTATAATTGTCACGTATTACCCTCTCGAATTTTGGAAACACAATATCATCAATCAAATTTTTTATAACCACCAGGTTAATAAGTTCAAGTATGATGCTACTTTTCTTTTTTTTTAAGATAACTAATTTTTTATTTAGTTTTATTTTGATACTATCCAACTCAATATGCTGAGCCATTGAAGAAAGAATAAAGTTTTGATTAATTATATTATCATTGATATCTTCAATTATGCTTATGAATTTTTGTGAATCATAAGAAGTAGAAGTAAGTAGTGAATAAGGCATTGATGAAATGGGTTTTGAAGTAGAAGGCATTGATAAAACAGCTTTTGAAGTAGATCCAAGTTTAATTCCTAAATGAATAATTAAATAAATTAAATATATATATTATAAAAATAACTTATCAATTTAAAAACTTTATTTTTTTCAATTCGATTTTCTTTTTCCATCTCATTATCTTTATCATTTTCATCATTTTCATCATCATTTTTATCTATTTCCTTTTTTTTTTTTTTTTCTTTGTCTAATTTAATAATAAATATTAATAAAATAGTATGGACCAAAACCATCTTGTATTAAATTATATATAACTTTCCTTTCTCGCCCATACTGATGAATTTCATGGATTCAAACTCTTAAATTGATTGCATTGATTCGGTTGCACACATTTCTATTAAAAAATATGTTAACATATTATATTATTATTTATATAAAATACTTTGGATATTTATGTGAAAAAACATATAATTCATCATATGTCACTTTGCAAGTTTTGTTCTTATTAAAGGTTTTATCTCTATCTTTTATCTCAAGCACAATATCCAATACATTTGATATTTTGATTTCACTATTGGAATCAGAATTCATGAATGAAAATTGTTTAATGACTCTATTAACAAATTCAATTTTCACACCATCTTCTATAAATCTAATTTGATAAACTGATCATTCAGAGTTATAAAGTGAGGTGAAATACAAAAAATACATGAAATCACTACTAATATTATGTGCTTAAAAAAAAAATTATTAAATAAATAAATTAATTAATAATTAACACAAGCCGAATTCAGCTTGTATTAATCAATAAAAAAAAAAACTAGTTACTTATAATAAAATAAAGGAAAGAGTGAAAATGGAAAAGAGTGAAGAAAAATCAGAAAAGTGAGTAAAATAGGAAACCATTATATCATGAATACATTATTAATATGTAATAATTTATTAATTATATAATAATTTAATTTAATCTATCTCTACTTATGACATTATTATAGAATAATTTTAATTTAATCCTATTTAATATTCATATGAAATAGATATAATTTAATTTATTAGAACCATTTTATTGAGTGACTCTGTGAAACATTACTCAGTTCCAACTGTGCTCTTAGCAGTTCTGTGAAATACTACTCAGTTTTGACTCTATTGTTAGAGCAGTGTTCCATAGAACTGGAACAGAAATGATAGAGTTGCTCCTATTACTAATTTATAACACATTTACAATATAACATATATCTCTCTTTGCTAGGAAAAGTTAAATGCAAGAATCTGCAAACATAGTCCATCCTTTATGTTTCTTGGCATTACTCAAAAATATAGAAAAAAAAGTTCAAAACCTATATTATGTCTCGAATGGTATATAGCTACCTAGAGAAATTTGATATCTAATCATATGAAGGCATTGCAGCTACTATATACAGGTTGGCTTTCAAGTTATAGCTAGGATTGGCAGGTTTGCTTTCCAAATATGGCTTAGTATATAGCAAGCCAAATGTGTTTCACCTTATACTTTATCTGAATAACTTACTTAATTAGTTAAGTAGTTGCTACTTTGGCTCAGACATTTAGTGAAGATTAGTCTTTTATCCAATCACCTAGTATTTGATCTTCTTTATCCTTTTAGGATTGTGACAAATTATAGGTTGATCAGGCCTGTGGCAGTTGCTTATACCTGTGGCAAGTAGGAAAGGGGACAGCCACTCTTCACAAGAAGCTTTGCATGTATAGCTGCACTATTTAAGTATTTGAGTAGAATCCAGTATCAGTATAAGGCAGAAAAAAGTGAAAGAGAAGTGCTTGGATATGTAGTGATAGTTGTTGAAAAAAATTATCAGACATAATAGAATTGGAGTTTCTTATAGATGTTGTTACCTAACCTTGTACAATAAGTCTACATTGTTGGAGGGTGAGCAAAGAACTTTCATTGTCGTTACCAGCTCATGTTGTGGGGATAACTAGAATTTTTGGTCTTTATATATTATCCTATTAGGTTTCTCCAATTACCAGCATGTAGTAATAAAAGCGTCTCCATCGGTTCTGTTCTGGTTCTATGGAATGCCATTCTAACAGTGGAGTTAGAACTGAGCAGTATTTCACAGAACTGCTAAAAGTGGAATTGGAACCAAGTAATATTTCACAAAATCACTCAATAAAATATTTCTAATAAATTAAATTACATATGTTTCATGTGAACATTAAATAGGATTAAATTAAAATTATTTTATAATAATGTCATAAGTAAAGGGGAATTAAATTAAATCATTACATAATTGATAAATTATTACACATTAATGATGTATTCATAATGTAATGGTTTTCTATTTATATTTCACTCACTTTTCTGGTTTCTCTTCACTCTTTCCTGTTTTCTCTTTTTTTCTTATTTCATTATAAGTAACTAGTTTTTTTTATTGATTAATACAGGCCGAATTTGGCTTGTGTTAATTATTAATTAATTAATTTATTTAATAATTTTTTTTTTAAGCACATAATATTAATAGCAATTTCATGTATTTTTTGTATCTCATCTTACTTTATAACTCTGAATGATCAGTTTGTCAAATTAGATTTATAGAAAATAATATCAAAATCGAATTCATTGATAGAGTCATTAAACAATTTTCATTCATGAATTCTGATTCCGATAGTAGAATCAAGATACCAAATGTATTGGACATCATGCTTGAGGTAGAAAATGGAGATAAAATCTTTAATAAGAACAAAACTTACAAAGTGATATATAATGAATTATATATTTTTTCATATAAGTATTCAAAGTATTTTATATAAATAATAATATAATATGTTAACATATTTTTTAATAGAAATGCATGCAACTGAATTAATGCAATTAATTCAAGAATTTGAATTCATAAAATCCATCAGTATGGATTAAAAAGAAAAGTTATATATAATTTAACACAAGACAATCTCAATCTATACAATTTTATTAATATTTATTATTAAATTAGGCAAAGGAAAAAGAAAAAGAAAGAAAGTAAATAAAAATAATAATAATAATGAAAATGATGAGATGGAAGAAGAAAATCAAATCAAAAAAAATAAAGTTTTTAAATTGATAAATTATTTTTATAATGTATACATTTAATTTATTTAATTATTCATTTAAGAATTAAACTTGGATCTACTTAAAAAGCTGTTTCATCAATGCTTTCTACTTCAAAAGCCATTTCATCAATACCTTCTTTACTACTTACTTCTACTTCTCATAATTCACGAAAATTCATAAGCATGGCTGAAGATATCAATAATAATATAATTAGTCAAAGCTTGATTCTTTCTTCAATGGCTTGGCATATTAAGTTGGATAGTATCAAAATAAAATCTAATAAAAAATTAGTTATCTTAAAAAATAAGAAAGGACACATTACACTTGAACCTATTAATCTAGCAGTTATAAAAAATTTAGTTGATAATATTGTGTTTCCAAAATTTGAGAGAATAATACATAATAATTATAAAGCAGAAAATTCATTTCTATCATTTGGATATTTTGCTGATTTTGAAGAAAGAAAGATAGATACAGTATATTAAAGAGAAATAAATTAGAGGTTGTTTGCTTATACCAGAAGTTATTATTATATGAAGATGGATTAGAAGAGATGGCTCCTTTTTATGATGTAAATACTGAAATCAAGAAGGTAAAATATTATAAAAACCTGATTAAATATTTAAAAAATATTGCGATCACTTGTAAATCAGGTAATATGAAATTTAATTTTGTTGAAATAAGATTTGCTTTATCAAATTTTAATTTTCAAGATCAAAATCAAAATACTGATAATGATTTTAAAGAATTTTTTTCTTCAAATTTACCAAATATCATAAGGTTAGATCTTAAAGACCAATTGGTTCTTTTAAGATATCAATCTCAAATCTCTAAAGATCTTAATGTTGTGATCAAAATCCATTTGATCTGTATCTGAGTAATAGTTTTTAGAAGGAATTAGAGATTATATAGAACAGTCTGTCGTTCCAGAGATAATCTTTCACAAATATTCCAAGGTACGGCAAAGATTCCCCAATAAATCTTTGTAACCAAAATGTATTTAATAAAATAATAATA
>CAJVPV010000250.1:0-24827 GCA_910591835.1 Acaulospora morrowiae
AAAGAAGTAACAGATGTAAACTAAATAAAGCACGTTAGGCAAGGCCTAGCTAGTTGAATTAAAAAAAAAAAAAAAAATGAATTATAATTTACTTTATTAAACTTATAATAAGTTCAATATTAAAATAATATTATTAAAAACTTAAATAAAAAATTATTAAAAATAAAAATTTAATTGATAATATTAATTTTATAAAAATTTGCTTTGCTAAAAATTCAAATTATTAAATAATATATTAAACATATATATATTTATATAAATAATTTCTTGTTAAATACAAATCTGTGAATCAATAGTATAGTAATCAAATACTTTTAAGTTTAGATCACAAGATATTATTTCAAGCAAAGACAATTAAATAATATTAATATGGTATCTAGTACTATGACCTATTAAGCATTGTTTTTTATAAAAAGCTTGTTCATATACTAATCCAGTAAATATTGAAATTATAATTTTTCCAAAAAAAATATAATAATATAATAATCATTTAATTAATACTACAATAAATTGTCAAAAGTTTATGAACACTTTTTAAAACTCAATAAAAAAGTTTTTTAAATTAAAAAAAAAATTTTATATGATAGAATATTTACATATTGATTATATTTCTAATTTTACTTAAATAATCAATATTTTATTGATTCTTCTCCAATTACAATGCAAGCCATAATGCAACGTGACATACTTTTGATTAATCGCTGACAATCTTCTAGACTTATTTCATCCCAATACCTTTTAACATGTTGCTCGAATTCTGTTAAGTTTTAAGGTTTAGGTGTAACTTTTTTAAGACAAAATTTAATCATATGTCAGAGATTTTCAATAGGATTAAGATCTGGGCTTTGTAAAAGCCAGTTCATAACCCTAATATTTTTTTCAACAAGAAACTTTTTTGTGATTTTTGTGGTATATGGTCTTGTATTGTCATGTTAAAACCAAGACCAATCTGCACCAATTCAATTTGTCATGGAAAATCACGAAGAGTTGACAAAAGATTCTCCTCAAGAGTTTCGACATAAGATTTTTCTAAAAAAATGATAAAAAAAAAATTTGTTTATTTTCTTTTTTTTTTGTTTTTTTTTTTTTGTTTTTGTTTTTTTTGTTTTTTTTGTTTTTTTTTTTTTGTTTTTTTTGTTTTTTTTTTGTTTTTTTTTTTGTTTCATTTTTTTTTGTTTTCATTTTTTTTTGTTTTCATTTTTTTTTTATTTTTTCTTACCTATAACTAATGTATTAAGGAAAACGAGAAAGCCAGTACCAAATCACGAGAAACATTCCCAATACATATGACTCAGGCTATGGCTAACTATAGCAGAAAGACAATCGACATCCCACTTCTTATGTGAAGTACACCATACATGGTTTTTACTTCCTTGTTGAAATTGAGAAAACATCGATTCATCACTTCAGATTACCTTCTTGAAGTTATAATAAATCAATCTTTATGCTCAAGACACCAGGTAAGCCTTTTTTCGATATTCTTTTCGGAGACAAGTGGTTTAGGATAAGCAACGTAAGATTTAACTTCTCATGATGTAAAGTTTGATGAATCATCCTTTCAGATACTTTAATTTTTGTTTTTGATGTAAAAAGGTTTGTTAATTCTATATTGCACAAAAACTGATTTTTTTTGACAAGTTTTTTAAGAGTGATATGAGCATGATTGTCAAGAAGTTGTGGTCATCCAGTTCAAGGTTGTGATTCTGTAGATCCAGTTTTAATAAACTTGTTTATAATGTTACTCACAACTAATTTTTTACATCCAATGTGCACTGCAATAGTTCAATATGAATCTTTTCTTTTAAAACCATAAATTATAACCGACTTTTGTTCGAAAGTTGGTTCTTTTCTCATGCCCATATTAGTAATTACACAAAATTTAGAGAGAAAAATATAAGATAAATAAAAAAATTTTTTTAATTGACAATATTAAATAAATATATAATTATATTTTTATAAAAAAATTAATTATACTTATCAAAATAAATATTGTATAATTAAAAAAATAAAAATATCCATAAACTTTTGACAATCCACTATATAATAGTTATTAAACAATCGAAATTCTTATATTTAAATATACAGACTGGACTGTATTTTATCTTAACTAATTCTTATCAACTTTTATAACAATAATATATTTGAAAATACAAATTGGACTATATTCTATATTAACAAACCTGTTTGATATATTTCAATAATGGTTAAAATCTTAGCTTGAGATATTTCAATTTAATGCAATGCTTAAATAATTATACTAATCACAAATAATAAAAAGAATCAAATAGCTTATACTATATATAATACAAGTTAGTAATTTAAAGTTCAAGTAATAAAGTAAAAGAAATACTTGAATCAATCTTTCTAATCAAAATTTCTTGAAGCCAAAATAGATTATAGATAAAGATAGGTCTTTAAATTAAAGGTGAGAATATAATTTAAATGTCTCTCACTATTAAAAAAAATTTTTTTTAAATATAAGATTAAAAAAAAACTACCTATAAAAGTTTTTTGCAATTTAGATTACTTGATTCAAATGTTTTTTAATTATGTTCCTATTAAAATAATAAATAATTAATTATGTCTCTTTAAAAGAAACATAATTGATCTACAAAATTTTATATGTTAAATAATTTAGGGACCTATTTTAATTATAGATTAGATAGTTTAAATTATATATATGTTTGTATTACTATAAAGAAAATTTAATTAACAATATGATTCCAAATTTAATATAATATTTTTAATTATTTACTATATGTTACTTAATAATTCTATTATAATATAGTTTTTAAAAAATGGTTAAATTCAATTTCATCACATATATAAAGATGGGTCCCTAAATTATTTGTGAGGACATAATTCAAATGTCCCTTATTATTAAAAATTTTTATTTCTATATTAAGAAATAAAAAAAACTACTTACAAAGGTTCTTTATAGTTTTAAGCATCTATATAAATCATTTCTGGAATTATGTCCCTATTGAAATAAAGAGCTAGGAATTATGTCCTCTAGGGGACGTGGACGTAAAGGGACGTAAATTTTATATGCTAAATACTTTAGGGACCCATCTTTACACATATATAATTTAAATTAATGATAAGATTTTTATATCCTATAGGTTCTCTCTTAATATCATTTAAAAAAATATTTAAAATATTAAGTTTCTAAATATCAAAAGTAAGGTAATATATAAAAGATAATTTGCATAGAATATATAATGTATTGGTTTGTATAAGTTTTTAGCTATAATATAAAAATTGATATAAGATATTTATCAATAAAAACTTGTGACTATTATATTTAGTATCTTAAAAAAAATTCTTTATTATATATGTACTTGACAATATTATTGTTTTATATTTTATTTAAAAAATAATTTAAAACATATTTTTTTATTTAATTTTTAAAATTCAAAAAAACTATAATTTATTAATTTTTTTTTCTAGTAAATAAATATTATTTCTTTATTTAATATTTGTATAATATAGTATATATTATAAAAGAAATAATATTTTTTAGATACAAAAGTATATAGTAAATTAAATGTTAGCTTGCCTATATAATCTATATTTAACTAATATTGAAAATAAATTTTAAAACAATATTAAGCAGCTATACTTATCTACTCAAAGTTATTTGAAAAGATATAAAAGAAAAATAAAAATAAAAAAGAAAATAAAGGTTATTATAACTAAAACTAAATTAAACAAATTATATAATTTGTAAAAATAAAAGTTATAATTATAAAAGAATTTCTATACTAACTTATTGTTCCATAACTTTGGTTTCTTGCTACTTGTTGATATAACTTTTGTTAATATAAATAATAGAATATAAATAACATTATTTATTATTTTGATAATGGCTATTATTATTATTGTACTAGGAAACTGATTTAAACTAGAGTTTCAAAAAGTACCAAATCAATACTGAAGTGATATTGAAATGATATCAATTTATAGTAAATTTAATATATGAGTTGTGATCTACTCATATAAATTTATAGTAAATTTAAGTATTGAACTGATATTGAACAAGTATTGAAGTGGTACCATTAGGGGCTCTAGTTTGAATTGGTTTGGATAATTGTTATTATTGTTATATTGATATAGTTAATAGTTGATATAGTGATTAGTTTATTTGTTAATATTTTAGTTATTATAAAAGTAATAATTGTTATAATTGTAATAATTGTTATGATAATATTATTTATATTATTTACTAAAGATTATATTGAATATATAATTTTATTTTAATTATTGATATTAAAAAAAGATTTGTTTTTATTGATTATAATATAGTATATCAAATATATAGATTTATTTTGATGTTTGCTTATGTTTAATTGGTTGAGTTTGAAATAATAATTAGTTGATAGGAATAAGCTAAGTATGATTTTTTGATGAAAAATTTTTTGAGTAAAGATTTTTGATTTTTTGTGATACAATAAATTACTAATCATTGTTAAGAAAAAAGTATTGAATATATTACTAATGCCTCAAGTCAACAATATAAACTATTTTGATATAAAGTTTTGTTTTTGAGAATAAAAAACAGTTCTTCAAGTAAAGAAAATATTTATTTAATAAAGTTTATATATTAATAAAAAATAAAAATGGAAAGAGCTTTAAGAAAAAATAAGTATTGAATTAAGGAAAAAAACTCTTCCCGCAAATCTTTTTTTTCCAAAAAAAAATTTCCTTTTATAGCAACAGGCAAAATTCTAAGGAGAAAAAAAACAGCAGGCGCTCTTGGGAGCCCAACTCCCAAGGGCAAACCCCCAAACACTTCTCACACCCTCTTGGATATTGTAGTCTCAAATCCAAGTGATCAACTATTCTCAGTAGTTTACAAGGAAACCAACACAAATAACATTCTCATCACTGAACCAGCAAAAAATGTCTCTATTCCTTTCCTAACTGACACTCCCAAGTTTTGGATTATACCTTTGCAAAACCCAAATGCTAACAACAACAACCCTTCACAAGTGGATACTGCCTTTATTGGATTTAAACATGCTGCAACCAACTCTAACTCCTCTTCACACCCCTACACAACTGCATCCCTATCTATCAACAATATGAAAAGCAATACCCAAAACAACCTCAATGACTTTTTTTCCTATTTGGAGAGAAATAACCTTGCCCCCAACGTAAGGAAAACCATTGTAAGGAGTGTGCTAGACAAAAAGCTCAATTATACTTTTCACCTTTCTTGGAGTCAGATTAATATTCTAAAAAGCGGAAGTAAATTCACACTAGAGAAAATACAAAACACACCATCACACACACCACCCAACACACCAATTCAAGATGATGAACCAGAAAACGACAGTCAAAGTCCTCCTGCAAACCCAGTGGGAAAAAAATTGGCCTCTCAAATTTCAAAAAAAACCCCAAGCAGCTTACCCCCAACAATTGATCAACAATGTGACATGGTTTCACCAAACCCATCTGATGCACAAGTATGCAAACCCCTGAACACAAATTTTTCATGCAACCAACAAGCCACAGGTGACATGATGCAAGTGGACGATCACCAATTTGCAGTCACCCCTGAAGTCAATCAGGACAAATCTGGTAGCACTATCAGATCAACCAGCCCCGTCTCTGACACAGATATCTCAATGAGTCCATTGGGTCAGAAAATTTCACTGGGAAATACTGATTCACTAATTGAATTTGAAAAACAAGTTCAAATTGAATTGGACATTTTACAAAACCCATCTCTGGAAGTAGCACCCATCTCTCCCGTACCGTCACCTAGTACTTATTCAAATGAAGCACCATTAGGTGAATATATGCAAGATATTGATGACCTATTATTAACAGAAAACAGACCAAGACTGATTGGAGATCTTATTAACTCTCCAGACCCATCCACAATCTCAAATAGTGTATTAAGCTCACCATCCATAAGACCCGAAGATCCAAAAGTACAAAAAGTCATCAATTTGTTAATAAACAGTGACCCAAGTTCTCAACATCCTATTGATGATGAAGTACCAAGGGTACTAACAAACACATCTGAAACTTTCATCAGCGAGCATAATATCATTATCGAGCTAGCCTCTAAGTTAAGCCAATTCCATTCAGAAGCTTAGGAAGTAATTGAAATTTTTAAAAGCATCAAGAGTAAACCAAAAGGATTAGTCTCACAAGAGCCACATTTTGCGATCTTTACAAAAATTCTGTTAAGGGACAAAACCCTCTTCAGGTCCTTTACCAAAAATGAAAACCTAAAAGGAAACCACCAAAAAGAGTATAAATCTCTCGAAAACAAGTTTCATGAAAACTACAAGAAATGCCATAATATCAGCTACATTAACCATGCCACCAAACAAAAAGTCCGTTGGATTTTGAACTCATCTCTCTTTGTCGCATGCCTAAGATTCACAGATTTGACCAAGCTTAAATATTACGAAATTGCACAATTGTTGGAATTCGGATGCAACTATTTTTTCAAAAACAATGACAAAACAGTAGATTACATAGAATTGTTAAAACTATGCAAGCAGTTGCTTTATGAGTCCCTCCCACCTCTTCCTGAAACTCATGGCCAAATTCCAACAGAAATAATAATCAAACTTCCTTGTCCCCTACCAATTAGAGGAAAAAGACACTTACCAGCTATTCTCTCAACATTGCACACATATTATAAGTTTACTCTTCTTCCTGATTCTTACTTCTTCAACCCTCTCCCTCTTCCAGAGGACCCTTCCGACTTAAACAATGAAATGGTTTGCCTGTTTCTTATTACAGTTAGAAAGGATCTAAACTCCTTATTAAAGAGAATTCGAAAACTTAGCAAGTTCTATGAAATTCCTTCAAAGTTACCTAAATCATACTTCGACCTTCCCCCTCCAAAAGAACCTCTGCCACCATCATATAAGCTCTTACCAATGCATCTAGCGATATATTTCCCTCACGATCCAATGACCATGGACACACGGGAACTGATCAATATCTTGAGAAGGGAATATAGCCTGAAGACTTTACCACTAGACTTTTACAAGTTCAAAAGACCTCTTCCCTACTTCCCTAACATTCTTTTGGATGAAATAGACATAACAATTCCAACAAATACCAAAGAAGATACCATTGCACTTATTAACCGCCTTAAAAGAGATTTTAAATTCAATCTTCCTCTAGGCCCCCTCTGGGTCAACCCATTCATATCACAAACAGATAAAGAAAAACTGCCACCCAAGATCAGTGATGTCGACGCATCCCTTGGTATCGGAACGCATATGGATTATAGGGACGATCAATACCTGCCCAAGCTAAAGAAACTGAGAGCAAGATATGAATTTCTCACCCTGCCTAAAGAATGGTTCATAGCTCCAAAAGCTTCCTTACCTACCATAGAAGAGCTCAACAAGTATAATGAAGAAAACCAAATAGATGTTCACTTTCCACTCAGAGATGATGACGAGCTACCTACATTCATAGCTCAACTTCACAAGAACTATGATTTTAATAAACTTCCTGATGACTACATCTTAATTGAAGATCTACCGGAGCCTGGTTTCGATCTCACTCCCTTTATTTGTTAAAATGCCTGACTCATCCAACTTCATACACTCATTAGACGAAAACTTAAACCATAACATCACCCCCATATTTACAATCCCCCAAACTAGAAATCTACTTAATATCTCAACACTAAACATACGTGGGTTAAATGTCAAGTCAAAACTTATGGCTCTTGTACATGACCTTAAAAACTAAAGATCAATATTATGTTGTTCTGAGACAAAAATTTCAAAAGATAATCCCCTCCCAAGTAGACTCAATAATCAGATTATCATTGCCAGTTCCCCCTCAAGCTCAATGAAAAATGTCACATGCTTAATAATTGGTAAAGATCTAAGTAACCATATATTCGACACTTATATTGAAAACGAGTACTGGTGCGCAGTACACTTCAAATTCAAGCCAAAAATTGACCTAATTGTCACATCTATCTATTTGCCACACGAACTTGACGAGAGGAAGGTGGCAACAAACTCTCTCATCAAATTCATCAAAAAATTCCGTAAACCAGTGCATCAAGTCATGGCTGGTGACTTCAATTCATACTCTATCAGTTCTCCGGCAATAAACGCCCCCACCACAAATTCCAAAAGAAGGATCTACAATTACATGTATGGCTGAATAGATATCATCAAGACTTTGAACAAAGAGAAAGAGTTTACACACATAACACAATCGAGCACTTCAAGAATTGATCAAATTTGGTGTACTAACCACCTGGAGGCCAAAATCTTGGATGCCAGAACTTTTACCTCCTTATCAATTAATACAGATCACAAGCAGGTTCAAATTATTTTTGATTGGTTCGAATACAAGTTAGCATCATCAAGATGTCAAACCAAACTGTTTGATTGGAAACAAGCATTAGACCAACAAAAAAAGGACTTTGCAGAAGAAGTTGACATTAAAATCTCCACTTTCAAACCTCACTCCTGGGCTGCCTTCAACAGCGTTTTAGTCTGTGCGGCAAAAAACAATCTACCTTTAGTCAAGCCAGTTATTCAAAAGGCAAAAGAATTAGGTGGTGACCACTATTTCAAAATGATCAAGCAGACAAAGAAACTGATCAGTTTATTAAGAAGGCATTCAGCAAACTCGAATCAAACAATTAGAATTCCAAAAAACATTGACCTTATTTATCATAAAACCTTCGGCGACTCACCAGTCACCATTAAATCACTCAACTATTTAAGAAAAGTACTAATTAAAGAAAGACTCCATAGCATCAAGGAGCAGCAGATCGAGCAGATCTGTACTGCCTTTACAGACAATTTCGTGAAATTTTGGAAAAAACCAAAGAGTTTTATCAAAAAAGCCCTTGGTGACCTAAAGCCTTCCCTGAATCTAAATATGATCCAGGATGACAATGGAAATTTAACCGATGATCCAGAAGAAATCAAGACAATCATCAATAATCATTTTAAAAAAGTGCTCTCTGAAAGCAACTTCGACCTTATGAATATGCCTTGGGAGGAAGTATACCTTCCAATTGATGCTATAGCAGACAATATATACGAAACAGCTCAATATCCAATCAACCTAAGTGAACTGCTAAATACACTCAATGAAGCTCCACCAAACAAAACACCCGGCGCATCAGGAATTACCTACGAAATGTTAAATGCACTAGGAAACAGCTCCAAAGAAATTCTCTTGCAACTATTCAACAACGTCCTTAATAGCGAATCAATCTCACCTAAGTGGAAGTGCTCAACAATAGTTCTCCTACCAAAAAAAATAATTTGGTCACGAAGAATTGCAGACACTCGTCCAATATCACTAATTGAGGCAACCAGGAAGGTTTTCACAAAAATCATTAACACCAGGTTATCAGCAATCATGACAAGTAATAAGATTCTATCAAAAGCCAACTTCGCAGGCTTAACAGATCAAAGCACCATGGAGCCATTAACAATAGTTACATCAACCATCAACACAGCTACTAATCTCAATAACGAACTCTGGATCGCTTTATTTGACATAGCCAAAGCATTTGATTCAATAAACCTCAATAGCCTCAAGGCTGCTCTTCAAAGAATCAAAATACCAAAAAAGCTGGTGAATATATTCTATAACCTTTTGGACAAGCGTGAACTTACCATAGCAACAAACTTTGGCAAAACAAATGGATTCACAGTATCGAAAGGACTGGATCAAGGGGAAACCCTCTTTCCACTCCTCTGGACGATATTCTATGACCCAATGGTATCAACAATCTTAGAGCGGCAAGAATGCCCAACAATTCCTTACAATATTCTTGCTTACATGGATGATATATTATTGATAGCAAAATCCCTCCCCAAACTTCAAGAAATCACTGATACGTTCTGTTTATTTCTCACACTCAACAACATCAGATGTAATTCCGATAAAACCACCCTGATAACTACCCTTGGAAATAACCATCAAAATCGCAAAATTCCTTTAAAAGTTCTTAACTCAACAATTACCCCTCTTCCACAGAAAACCCCAATGCGCTACCTTGGAAACTACTTCTCAGGAAACACATCAGATAGCCCATCTAAAAATATTCTGATCAAAGACCTCGGCCAAATCATTTCAGTGTGCAACAAACAACCCTGGAATGGTCCAATAACCAAACAAGTCACAGACTGGATTATCCCAAGTAAACTGGACTATGCACTTTATTCAATCTGTCTATCTGGGCAACAGCTTTTGACCCTCCAAGCCAAGGTTAACAATCTAGCCAAGGCAAAATTCAGGATAGGAAAAACTGTTTCGGACAAAGTTATATACTCTCAGGCGGGCCTTAAGTTCCTTAACCTAGTGGATAGGCAGGAACTCACAATTTCAAAACTTCTAATTATCAAGCTCTGTAACCCAAAAACCAAAGCTGCCCTTACCATGGAGATCAAATCAATGCAAGCCAGTCGTGCAATCTGGTTGTGTCCATTATGCTCCCCAGAAAAATTTCAAGATAACTGGATTACCCAAGTTGCATTCACCTGCAAAAAATATCACATCTCAATCTGCCCACCAGATTGTGAATTCACTGATTCTAATAGTGAACAATCTCTGGGTCTTTTCTTTTCCTTTAAAGACAGGGATCTTATGAGACAAGCTCTTGGTCTTAGCCGGAGCAATATTAAATTTCTCAGTGATCTATTAGTCTACCGCTCAAACCAAAAACTTACATGGCATAAGTTCAACACACATCTAGGTCCTACTCCATCTGGGCCCATTTCAACATGGTTCTCAAGTATTACTGTCCCAGCACATCTTCAAGGATCCTCTTTATGCATTCCTAACATCAAAGCCAGATTTTGGGCCACAATAAGTCACAATCAAATAATCTACATTAAAACTAGACATAACCGCAACATCAGCAATCCTTTGGTCGAAGGTACCTACTGTAACACGGAAAAGTGGCGACGCATATGTCACCAACATTGGATGCCAAGACGTATCGCGCGCCATAATTACAAGCCACGATAAAAACAATAGCCGGCACACATGAAAAATAAGAGGCTTTGGTGGAAAAATCTCGCGTAAGCGAAGAAAGACCGGGCAAAGTCACGTGCTACGACTTTGCTTGGTAAAATTAATCAATTATGTAAGATGACGACAAGAACAATGATGTGTTATATAATAGCTTAGCCGCGATTTCGTTACTTTATTTTTTTTTTACTCTTACTTTTCTTTATTTGTTCATTTTATTTTCTCATTGATACTTATGTAATTATCCGATTTAATGTATAAAAAGAACCATGGTTGTATCGAAAGAGAGACAATCGGAAAAATTGGTGAAAAAGAAAAATTAAATAAAATCGTTTTTCGGCCATAATCGAATCCGCCTCACATATAATAAAAACACTTACCTTCATTACGCGAATCTTAGCTTTTCCTTAGCGACAAACTCGCCGATAGTGGTGACACTACTACCTTGTCAATCCAAACAAAGCTTTCATCAGATATCATTGCCACAACATAGCAGAGAAAATCTCAATGCCTGTGCAGTCAGCGATGTCCCTCTGGGCATATCGCAAAAAAAATCAAGACTATTTAGCCAATTCCTTTGAAGAAGTTCAGTCACAATTACTTGCCAGTATTCTATCAAATTCATTACCTCTCATTGAAATCAGCGAGCGAGGCCCAAGCAATAACTTGCCACAAATAAACACCAATACTGTAGATGACCTAAAACAGGTACTTAGCATTAACCGCATGTTTCTAACAGTTAGCCTGGCTATAAAAGGCAAACATATCTTAGTAAAAGCCAATGAGACATGGCTGACACTCTACACTGAGAACGAGCAACCTATCAGCACACTGCTAGCCCTTATAGGAGTATTGGCAGCCATCGAGTCTCCCACATATGTTATATTTAATTTACCGACAGTAATCAACTTAAGCATACCAAGTTATTTCAACAGAAAAGTTAAAACTTCATACAGCTTCCTGATAGACTGCATCAACAATCTCTGCAACATGAAGCAAGTCAACCTTCAACTTCGCATAAGTGATATCGATCCAAACCTGCAAGAAAGTGATACAATCATATGCATCGACAACATATTATCATTTGATAAGTACACTACAAGTCCAAAAATTAAAAAAGACTGAAGTTACAGTCTAACAGCCTGGATCAAAAGGACCCAGCAGACTTTCAGATTCACGAATATCATCAATAGCACATCGGTCACAAACAGATGGAACCAAACATTGGGTACTATAACCTTATAGTATCTCATCAAAGCAAATAATCTATTAATCAAGAAAGATAAATACAATCACTCCTCCTTGCTTGCTTTTAGAAGTAAAATCTTGAGCGGTACACTCCCTACGAGGCAACTTCTTCATGAAAGATATCCAGAGGTATATAAGGATAACCTGTACCCTAGGTGTCTAATTACCCCGGAAACACAAAGCCATGTCTTTGAATGTTTCAAGAATAGAGAGGTATATATAGAATTAGAAACCAAATTAAAATCAAAAATAATCAAACTCCTTAGCAGCACCAACTCCAAAGCTTCATCAAGTGTAGTATCACGAGTTATGAATTTTAGCTTCAATAACAAATCAAACCTTGACAAACTAACATGTGGTATAACAGTTCTAGGAATCCAAATTTCAAGCATCAAACATGCCAAAATAATAAATGCCATATTAAAGCTTCTATACATTATGATATGGATCCCAAGATCGGCAACAGCCAACACCTCGATAGCCTCGGGAATCAAATGGACAAAATCTAACACTAACATCACTCGCAACAAAAAAGAAAAATTAATATTATCCTCCGTCCTGACACAAATCTCCTTCAAAACATTATTGCTTACACAAGCTCGCAGTCCTTGAAATCGTGTAGCTTACTTAATAATCATAAATTTGTATTAACTCTGGAAGGGCATTAACTATCCAGCACTAGAGCTCATCTGGATTATATTAAGTATAATTAGGATAGTGATAGTTCGCATCGTAGATAGGTTAACATTAACTTACATTTTATAATTTGTAAAGATGTTTGATATAATCCGTGTATCATATATATACATTAATAAAGTTTTGCATCTAATGCCCTTTTACGATAAAAAAAAAAAAAAAGAGCTTTAAGAAAAAAATAAAAAAAATAATTGCCACAAGTCTTTTCTTATACAATCCAAGAAAAAAGCAAGGCCCTTAAATTTGTTTTTTTTTTAATCAATAATTCTATTTCAATATATCAATAAACTTTTTTGATTTTCTTGAGGCTCTTATAATAAAAATAAAGAAAATATAAAGGACTTTGAATATTGAAAAATGAAAAATGTTGTATATAAAAAAAAGTTTTTTTTAAATATAAACTAATTATATAATATTAATTTTAATTATTAATATAAATAAATATCAATTAATATTGAACTTCAATGGCAGCTGCATAAGCTGAAGACAAAAAGTAAAAAGATAATTTATTGAATACTAATATAATTTTTAAAAAAAAACATTTACTGTCTCCCCTAAAAATAATTAAATTAATAAATTAAAATAGTTTAAACTAATAATAGGACTTTCACTTCCAGATAAATTCTTCAAAAATATAAACCTGTTTCAAGAGTATTATTAGTATTACTGAAGTAATAAAAGTAGAATAGATTAGTATTTGGCTATAATCTAGCATTATAAATAATATTTGATATCTATATATAGCAATAAATGATTGACATCTATATCTATTCTACAGTGAGTCATCAAAAAGATCTGGCCACTTTTAAATAGTAAAATTTTTAACTTAAAAAAATAAAAATCTAAAAATTTTTTTATTTTTTTATTTATTAAACTTCTATCTATAATTTTTATTATTAATATTTCATATGATATCCATTTGCGGCAATGATTGCATTAACTCGATTGGGTATACTGTCAATCAATCTTTAATAATATTCGAACAGAAGATCTTTTAATGCACATTTCACATATTTTTTTAATTTTTTAAGGTTTGATGAGACAAGAGATTTTTTATAAATTGCCTCTTTCATTTCATGCTATAAATTTTCTATAGAATTCAGGTTAGGGCTCTGAAAGGCCATGATAATTTTTTGATTCCGTGAGCTTCGCAAATGGCCATGGTGACTTTCGACTTGTGCGGCGTTGCATTATCCTCTTGAAAAATACCACGGCATAAAAAAAATTTTTGCATGGTGGGTACGACATATTTTTTAATAGTTTAGCATGTGCAATACCAGTAACCAATCCATAGAGAGGAACAATAGGATCTAAGCCACCATAAGCGAAGCACCCCCAGAACATTAGGCTTGGACTGTGTTCGCTGAAGCAGAAATATAGGATAGCTTAAGTTCTTCATTTGCTTCTCGCCAAATTTGATTACTATGTTGGAATAGGATAAATATGGATTCGCCTGAGAATAAAATTCTTTTCCATTGCCAGGGTTTCCAGTGTTTATGTTGAAGGGCGAATTCTAAACATTTTTCGCAATTCGTTTCAGAGATATACAGTTTTGGGTGGGGCCTGTAAGATCGAAGTCTTATTTTTTTTAGGTTTCATTTAATAGTGATGGTAAAGATAGTTTTTTTAATATGTGTTGACCAGATATTTTTAATTTTTGTGGCAGACAAATGGCAATTATTTTCTTCGTTATTCGTGATGAGATCCTTGAGTTGGGCTTAATCAAGAGAGATAAGAAGCAGAGATCTGCCTAGTGATTTGTTCAGAATGACTGTTCCAGTTTTTTTAGAGTGTTTAATGATATCATTAACTATACTTTTTTCATATCCTAGCCTGCTGGCAATAGTTCAACTTGTATCGCCTCGAGTGTACCCATATAAGATCACGTCACGCTGATCCAAGGACAAAGGTTTACCCATATTATAGCTATCGCATTTATGGTTAAATCATGAGTTTATTTAATATAAATAAAAGAAAAAAACCTGTATTATATATATATTAAAAAAAATTAAAAAAATAAATTGGCCGAACCTTTTTAATAACCCACTGTACTATTAAAATAAATAAATAAATATCAATTCTTGTTTATATTTTTTTAATTATATAATTATATTAATTCAAATTACTATCTAAAATTTTAATATTATAAATTAAATATATAATATTACAATTAAATATTAATTTTTATTTATTATTTTTATTTATTGTTTTTATTCTTATATAGATTTTTAAAGTTTTATATATTTCATTTACAATTTAACAAATTAAAAATAATTTATTGTATTAAAATTATTAAAATTATTAAAATTATTATTATGATTATTATTATATTTATTTAATCTTAAAAAAAAATAATTATACTTTATTAATAATATAATTATTATTTTTTTTTTCATAATCAAACAAGTATTTATTATATTTATTTAATCTTTAAGAGAAAATATTATTGTACTTGTATTGATATTTATATATAAATTAATTACTTATACTTAAATACCTGTTTTAAATACAAAGGGTGGACAAAAGTTTATAAACAATTTTTTAATAAAAATATACTCAATATATAAATACAATATATTCAATTTTTAAAAATGTATCATTATATAAAAAAAATTTTTTTTTTATTTACTTAAAAATTTCATTTCAATTTTCATATTACCACTAATATCTCTAATAAAGAATTAACTTCTGAACAAAAAGCAGCTATAATTTATGATTACAAAAAAAAAAGATACCTATTATAATATTGTAATCAATATCAGATGCAAAAAAAGTGTGGTAAGTAATGTTATAAAGTATTTTATTGAAACTGGATTCACAAAATCATGAATACGACGATCAAAATGATTGAAATGACCACGACTCCTCAATAAGCATGCTTGTACCATCCTAAAAAAACTTGTTATTGGCAAAAAGGGTAACAGACGTATTACTGCTGCAAAACTAATCAATCTTTTTATAGTCAAAATAGAATCAAAGCATCTGAAAAAACCATCTGTCGAATCCTGTATAAAGAACAGTTAAAAAGCTATATTGTCCATTCCAAGCCTTTCTTTTCAAAAAAAAATATTGAAGACCGACTTACCTGGTATCTTATACATAAAGACCATTTAGGACTTCAAAAAAGTAGTCTGAAGCAACGAGTCTACATTTACTCAATTCTAGCAAGGAAGTAAAAGTTGTGTTGACATAGTTCATATGAAGAGTAGAATGCCTTTTTGCCACCATTAACCATAACCTAAGCCATATGTATTGGAGATGTTTTTCATAGTTCAGTATTGGCCTCCTTGTTCCTCTTCACATCTCGGTTAAAGGTAAGATAAAATGTTTATTAAATAAAAAAAAAAATTTTTTTCAATTTACTATAAAAAAAAAAAATTAAACTTATCTTTTTCCTTTATAGCAAAGTCATATATCACAACTCTCCAAGATCATTTTTTGCCAGCCCTTCGAAATTTCGATGGAATCAATTGGGATCATAGTGGCCACCCTTGGTTTCAATACAATAATGCAATGCCATATGCTGCGAAAATTACAAAGAAGTTTCTTGCTAATAAAAATATTTAGGTTATGGATTGGCCTTTTTAAAGTTCAGATCTTAATCCGATTGAAAATCTCTAGCATTATATTAATGTTCGAGTTCATGAGACCAAACCTAATAATTTAATAGAGTTCGAGAATTGTGTTTTAAAATGTTGAAATGAGATTGATTTTACATACTGCAAATAATTGATCAAGAATATGCCATATCATATTACAGCTTGTATTGTGACTAAAGGGGGGCTACAAAATATTAAAAAAAATATAATTAGCTATATACTGTAGATATTTATAAATCAATAGAACATAAATTAATAATAGACCAACCCGGTCATAGTCCAGTGGGCTAAGGCGTCAGGGCAGGTCCTTAAGGTCCACGGTTCAATTCCTGCTGGGGGCAAGTAGCTCCTGTAATCCAAAAATGGAAGCGTATGGATGATCCGGCGATCAGGGATCTCATAGTATTTCTGTAATCTATGGGTCGAAAGGTAGTATGATATGATTGGTAATACTTTCATATCAAGTATTGCCCAGGAAATACCTCCGTAAGGGGGAAGAAGTTTCAAGGGCTCCTTCCTGTAAAGGAAAGAAAGGTACAGACGACTAAAACCATTAGTCGCACAACTACCAACAGGGTATCACATGTCCGTTGAAGGCGAGGATCCGGTCGGAGGCTTAGGAGGTTGCTTGCATCACGGGATGTTCTATCCTAAGGGGTGTATTTGCAGCGGTTGACTAGGTGACTCCATAAATTGTAACCCCCCGCATGTGATACTTGGTTAGACTAGGCAGGGTGAGGCCAGGTTCAACTCCTGGGCGAATTTGGTATACCGGTGTATCCTCATCCTCCAATGATGTCTCACTGAAAAAATCCACTAGCAATTGGCCAAGCTGGTGGAGGTGGCAAACCAGACTCGGATGGCTTAGGCCTGTGAGTAGGTTCTAGCTCCAAGGTGGCAATAAAGCAGAGTCAAAAATAGTATTAAGTGTAACCCGATAAGGGGGCAGCTTAGCTATTCTGCGCCACGGGGCGTCGGATCAAGGTTTCACTGAAGCAGACAGGAAAAAAAAAAAAATATTATTTCCCTGATCCAGCCAGCTCTTTAGCAGCTTACACTGCATGTTTACTATTTCTTCTTGTTTCCCACTTTGGTGGTTTGGTTTTGTGCCAGGTTGGTTATTGCGTAAGTGCCCTTTACTCTTGCTTCTTTTATTAATTCTACTGATATCTTTGCTAGCTTCCCACTGCTGGAAACGTTGACATCTTTCTGACCAGAGTTTTTGAAGTATTTCTGTCATTTTGCTTGTTACCTTTCTTATTATATTCTTTGTCTTCGTACCATTTACTTGTTCTATTAGTGAGATTAGATTTTTGCTGTAAATTCCTTTGGTTATATATCTAAGATTTCTTTCCGAATCCATTACTATTCTTTTCAGCTTGCAACACCAATTGAATTTCTTTCTGGTTTCTGTTCTGCATGAGATTTCTTCTTTCAGAATTCTTAAGAATTTTGATCTGACTTAATCTGCATAATGTTCTATAAATATATATTCTGTGGTTTTCTGATGGGTGCACCAGGGACATTTCCTATCTTTGTATAAGTCAGGTTTTCTTTTATGTAGCTTGACTTTTGTGGGCAATTCTTCGTTGAGAAGTTTATATCTAAATGCCCTTGTATTATAGTCTTGTTAATTGGTGTCAAAACTAGTGATCTTTGATAGTGACAGGCTGGCCCATGTTCTTTTCCAGTTTATATCTTTCTCATCTCCTGTTTTTAATCATACTTTGTGTCTCCTTTGAGTGGCCCATGCACTGATCCATTTACTGTTTTGCCATTGTTTCATGAATCCGTTGGTGCCAATATCTAGGTCTTCTTTATTCCATTGTAGTGTGCAAATCAGGCTATCAATGTGTTGACTTTTGACTCTGATCATCCATTCATATCCAAGCTCTCTTCCCTCCTTTGCAAGGCTATCTACTTTTTCATTGTTGCTATTTCCTGCATGAGCCTTTATTTTCTTGAATACTGTTGTTGCTTTTCTGGATTGGATTTTGTTCCTTATGAGGGTTGTTGTGAGAAGATTTGTTGCTTTTGCTAGTTTCTACATACTGGAAAGCTTGGATTGGATTGCATATATTGCGCTTTGGCTGTCTGTGTGTATCGTTGCTGTTGTATATGTGTTTATAATTGTTAATGCTGTGAGAATTGCTAGCAATTCTGCTCTGGTAGATGATGGAAACCCTTCGTATCTGTCTTTAAACTCGATTTGTACTTGTGTTTCTTGATTGATGATGATTCCTCCTATATCCATTTTAACTTGCCTATTGGTATATTTGTCAAGTGAGCCATCTGTGAAGATGTCTACTGTTCTCCAGTCCTGAATTGTTCTTTTTATTTCTTTAAACTTTTCTTCAATCTCTTGTTGTAATTTGAGTCCTATGAGTTCTTCTGTATTAGTTGTGTCACTTGCTGTATCACTGATAATGATTTGTGGCGTACTTGTTACTTCTGATAATATGTTACTCCAATTGTGAATTTGTTTAATAGAGTTTGGTGATACTTGGACACGGGGTAGATTCCCTAATATGGGGTTGTACTGTTTTGAGCTGTTTTTTGTTTTTTTAACTGGAATGGCAATTGCATCTTTGGTATTGATCTCCCTGATACATGTGTTTGGTTTTCCTTATGTGTTCATTCCACATCCATGGTATTTTACAATTGGAGAATCTCCTAATATTTGTATATAATGTTGTGCCTTAAATTTGTCATGAAGTACCCTGGCCCGCTTGTTAACTTTACCTATGTAAATATTTTGATCAATGATTGTAGAGATGTACCTATGATGTTGGATGCTGTTTTGATTTGCCAGGTCACATGTGGCAAAAGCATTGATGATAGTTTTTGAATGGTAGTCTTCTTTTTCTTGGAACCAGTAGGTGATTTCTTTAAACCAGTGTGGTTTTCGTCCTATATATTTTGCACCCCAACGAGTCTTGAAGTGTGTCCATGTGATGTAGTGTAAATTCGTGGTATTGGTTACCTGTTCTATGAATATGAGATTGTGTTTTCTCATATTATCTCTGTTTTTGTCATACCATGAGATTGGCATAAAATCTTCCAATGGGTTTCCATTATTTTTTGAAAAAGAAGTGGTTAGCTTGAAGTTTTTTGTTGCTTTAATGTGGATGTTGTTTAATTTCAAGAGATGAAAGATGTTTGCTGTAAGGTTGTGGTGGAGAAGTTTTGTTATCCTGTAATATGTGTCCAAGATATTATGGGTTGACCAAGTCCAGTTTTGCAATTGTTGAAGTCTTGCTCTTGTGATCTGTCCTGTAATGTTTCTTTCGTTTAGGTCTTGGGTCCATCTTGTTGTCTATAGTTTCAGCTGTCTATCATAGATATTGAATATTTTGTATCCTGTGTATAAATGGATACTGCTGTTAATGGCTGTTGAAGGAAGCTCTATTTTGTGTTTGAAGATTAATATAATTCTACTATTAATTTGGTCGCATTCTCTTTGAGTTAGTACAGTATCTTGAATGAGATACTTGATTGCTGGCATGAGAACTTGGTTGACTATATATCTGAATTGTTTGTCTGTAACTCTTTTCCATTGAAGGAGTTTTGTGATAAAGGAGATTTTGTTGAAAATTAATTGTTTTTGATGTTTCTTTGAGCATGTACTTGTTATCCATGTCCCAAGTATTCTTGTAGCCATATCCTTGTCCTGTGCCTTGACTGTATCCTCTGGAGAATAATGGAGGCTGCATTTGTGTTGTTCATTGTTAGGAGAACAGATTTATCTGGGTTTATCTTGAGGCCTATGATGTTTGCGAAGCTTTCGACCATATTTTGAATCTTTTGCATCTTGTTTTTTGAGTTTGTGAACCAGGTTATGTTATCCATATAGGAGATTGAGGAGATGTGAATCTTGTGATAGTCCCATACTTCAAAGCATGTTGTAGGTGTTTTGGTCTCCATGGTGTATCCCAGTTTGAAATTCTCTACCCTTGTAATGAGTGGGTCATAGTATATGCACCAGAGCAAGGGTGATATGATGTCTCCTTGATCAATGCCCTGTTTTGTGATGAATGGCTCTGTTAATCAGTGTTGTGTAATGATTTGGCTTGTACGTTCCATGACGCATTTCATGATAATGTTGTGGATTTTGTCCGGGATTTTGATTTGGTGTATAGCTTTGCTGAGCATCTCGTGTCTCATTGAATTATTGGCCTTACTGATATCTTGGCTAACCATCCATAGTTCTTTTTTCCTTTCCTTTGCTTCCTCCATTATATGGTTGATTATTGTGATGGGTTCGTGTGTTCTACCCTCTGGGAGTCTTGCCCAATTTAAAGGCAAGAGGATTTGATGTGAAAGAAGAGTTTGTACCAATCTGTTGTTGATTATTTTAGTAAATGTTTTCTTGATGGTTTCTAGCAGTGCGATAGGGTGGGTTTGTCTGAGGTCATACTGCCAGTTTGCATTTTTTGGGATAGGGTATACGAGATTGTGTTGCCATTTCAGAGGAATTTCTTCTGTTTGAATAATTCAGTTGAAAAGTATTGTAAGTCTTTTAATACCTGCCGGGCCGATGTGTTTGAGTGTTGCATAGTTAATCTAGGATTTCCCTGAAGCAGACTCTGCCTTTGCCTTCTTTATTGTCTCCTGGACTTCTTGATATGTGATCTCCTGTAGACATTCATCATACCAACTTTCTGCAATTTCTGGTTTAGGATTGAATTTGTGTCTCCAGTCATTCCAGTTCTCTTCTGAGAGTAGTGTTTGTATAAGAGATTATTGGAAATGTCTTGCCATCTCTTTCTTGATCTCCATTGGCTCTGTGATTACTGTGATTGGATCCTCTTGGATTAATAGTTTGTCGAAAGATATGATATTGTTTTCTCGTTCTAGGATTGATTTGATCATTTTTTTCTTGTTTGTGAACAAGTAAAGGAATCTATCTTCTGTTCTTTTTTGGATTTTCTCTTGTATTTTCTTGTTTGTCAGTACTGTGAGGCTTTTGTAGGCTGTCTTCCATAGGTTTTTGATTTCTTCCAACCATTTGTGAGTTGTGGATAAGAGGTGGTTTGGCTCTTGCCATGGGGGTTCTTAAATTGTTGATAGAGTTTCTTAATTAATTCTGTCGATGGATTTGTTGATACTTGTGATGATGTTTGTTGTTCTGATGTTGTACTTGAAATATTGTTTTCCTTTGCTATAGAGTTTTCTGATTTTAATGACTTTCCCCTCTTGTGGTGATATTGCTTTGTGGGCCTGCATTGCCCTATTCCTTTTGGTCTTGATTTTGGAAATGTGGTTCGATCTTGCTTTGTTGATTGCTTCCCATGTAAGGTTCCAGAGTTTGTTAGGTGTCATGACTGTTAGATCTGCCTGTCCTTCCTGTCATTGGAGAATATGTTGTAATTCCTTCTGGAATTTCTTCCACTGTTCGGTTGTTGTACCTATTGTAGAGTATTTAATTTCAGTCTTATTTTTTGGATGGTTTTGTGGGGTATGAGGGTATTAGGGAGAGAAATCGTAGCTTGAATGATCGCGTGATCGCTATTGGTTACCATAGCTGCAGAACTGATTTTTGCCTCAGAGGGGTACCAGTTGTTATGATTGGAAATCCAAATATAGTCTAATCTGGAGGTCGCACCTCTGGAGTTTTGCCATGTGAAACCTGGAGTAATAGGGTTAAGTGTTTTATAGCAATCTATATAATTGAGATTTTGTAGCACGCGCAGAGTTGTTGAGGTAGATTGTTGTGATCTGTGTTTCTTGTTGGTTGCCGATCTGTGATCTATCTGGGGGTTTATTACTGAGTTGAAGTCTCTCATGATAATTGTATTCCAATTCCTTCTGTGTCTGATAAGGATTTCTTCTTCTATCCATTTGTTGACTTCTCTTTTTTCCCGACCATCTGCTGCTGGCATATAGACTTCTAGTATGCCGATATGTTTTTTTCTCTTGAATTGAAGATCAATATTTATTTCTCTGCCCGGATATTCTTTTGTTTTGCCTATGTGCTTGCCTATGTCCTTTTTGATTATTAGTGCAATATCCGCTCCTTTATTGTTGTTGCTTCAAATTATATTGTAGTTAGGGTGTTTCCAGAATTTATTTTTATTACTTTGTACTTGTGTTTCGGTAAGTATCACTATGTCTATGTCCCTTTGGATACAATAGGTGAAAAAAGTTTGATGTTTGGTGGGATCGTTGATACCTCTTACATTATGTGTGAGTAATTTCCATGTGGTTGTAGATGGTTGCACAGATGTGGTGTTGTGGCTGGTGCTTGTTATATTGGTTTTATTTAGTGATGATATATTTGAGGGAACCACTGTTGCTTTTCTTTCATTGTTCATCATCTATGGTGGGTTGTTGGGGGTGTTTGTAGTAATATTGATAATCTGGTTGAGGGTACCTACTATGCTTTGAAAGGTGTTATCTATATTTGCCATGCGTGTATTAAGATTGATTTGTTGTTCTCTGATGTTAAGTGTGTCTACTGCTGGGCTTGTTGCTTGTCTCTTCCGTTGATAGTTGAAATCCCTTGGCTCATGGGTTGTTGTGCGTGATGGATTTTGGTCCAAGTATGCTTTACCTGTTTCAATGGCTGTCTCCACTTGTTCCTCGTCATCAACTGTATAGAAGTATGCGAACTTCTCCAAGTTGTTGACTCTGCTATTGAGGTCATTGATGGTTTCTTTAATGTTCTTGAGTTCTGTCCCTATTGTTTGTACCGCTTTGAAAACTTCAGTCAGTGATGATTGGAGATTGATCATTGCTGCTGGGTTGTTTGCTGCCAGATTTGACCCTTTGCTGGAGGCTCGTCAGGTGATTTGTGTGAATATCTCTTTGTTTGCGAATCTGTTGGAGATTTTGTTGAACTGCTCCCAGGCCCTTAAGCAGTCCTGGTTTGTTGGGTTGAAAGTTTGTTTAGATGCGATTCTCCTAATGGTTGCTGTACCTGCTGGTTTGAATTTCTGGTAGAGTGAGTTGTATCTTTTTGCTTTTTCTTTGAATATTTGTTATTTCTCCTTGCACTTTGCTTTAATTGTGCAATTTGCCACCAGATGATCTGCTGTGTTGCAAATTGAACAGAGTTTCTCATCTACTTCATGCCAGTATAGAGGTGTTTCTCCTAGGTGTATCTTTTGACTTTTGGCTTGTTCCTTTGCTTCTGCTGAAGTGAAGTTGAGGAAGGCAAATCGTTTCTTTGTATAATTTCGGTTTTGAGGAATATGGCAGGATGCTGCTTTGGTGATGCTAATGATGTCACAAAGGTCATATCCAGTTGTTTCTGAGGGGAGATTGATGAGTCTCAGAGTGTATTTGTCCCGTGTTTATTTTACCTCAAATATTTTTAAAAGAGAATAGATTCTCAGGAGCTCTCCCTTAAATGGAATGCTCCATCTTGTACAGATTTTGTTGTAATCTTTTTATTCCGCAAATTCGACTAGTACGCATTGTCACATACCTGTAGTAGTCATTCTAAGATTTTTAATTTGTCTGAATTGGGTAAGTTTCTGCCTATTTTCTTGTTTATTGATGTCAAGGGGTATGTCCCAGACACGGATTGACTTGTTCTTTGCCTCTGTTAGATCAAAATCGGCCAGGATGGCCATATAGTGGTCGTTATTTCTTTGGATTGGTAATTTGCATGCTTTTTGGGCATCTTTTTAATTGGCAAATGAAGTGATGATCAATTTTGCCCCCTGTTGCTGCGCCACATGGGCGCCTATGTAGAAGTCAAGTTGAGAGACTGTTTCTTTGACTGCATTGAGTTTCTCCTCCATGGAGCCAGTTAAGCTTTCCGCCTAAATGGCCATTTTGAAGCGGTAACGGCCATACTGGGTGCGCCAGTCTGTGGGCAGCCTATAGGGATGCCTGGTCGGCTTGGGTGGTTGGTGCTGGGTGGGTGGGGCGTCCTCTGCCTCGCTCTTTGGGTCTGTAAGTGTTGGGTCCTTGTTAGAGTCCCCAAAGGTAGGTGGGGTTGTTGCCCGCTGTATCTCTTTAATATCCATATGGTTGTCTACTGTCCAGTCAAAGGAGGCATCTACTTCTTTCTCTATGGTAGCTATTCAGCCGGGTGACTGGCTGCTACCTGCTTCGGGTACTGTCAGCTGCTGTTTTTGTTTGAGTTTTTGTTGCTTTTTGGGCACTGGAGACTGTTGCTAGATGGAGGAGGGCGACCCCTTGCTCCTGGAAGTAAAGATGGGTCCCTAAATTATTTGTGAGGACATAATTCAAATATCCTTTACTATTAAAAATTTTCATTTCTATATTAAGGAATAAAAAAAAACTACCTACAAAGGTTTTTTATAGTTTTAAGCA